>DWQT01000042.1:0-37079 GCA_018244895.1 Myscelus amystis hages | reverse complement strand
TTGGTTATTAAGATAAATCCAAAAAAAAAAAGATAAATCATGATATTCTATATAAATATGTATACTGTTGTAGACACAAATTATACACAGGCTAGTTGTTATTTTTTTAATAACTCCTGTTTAGATACGTATTAAAATAGTTCTTAACACAGTTTACATCATTTTACACAAAAAAATATAAAATTTTAAACATTCCCCTTTCGTTGCAATAATTTCCAATTTTATCAACGATAGGCGCAATTTGTGGGGCCGTAGAATTTTATTAAGCTCTGGATGTAAAACCCGCGGCCGGCTTGGACGGGACCGTTATTCGTATATTTAATGGTCTCTTGTAATGGACTTTACTTGTTGCCAGCGATTTGCTAATATTTGAAAACGTAACAACATTTCCCGCCAGACTGTTCAATATATTTGCAGATAAATGAAGCAGTTCATAATGATTCCCAAAATTTGCGTATATTTTGTTGGTGTATAAGAATCTTAAAATCTCTGCACCAAGAAAAAACGTGGCATAATTTCTTGCTATAAATTCTTGCTGGCTTGGTTCCTTTTGCGTGCTCGTCCCGTGCAGACTGCTGTTGTTACAAATATTAATACGTAGGTTCTAAGAATAGGCGAATGGTGGAACTTTCACCCAATTCGAGTATTTATATTTAAATAATTCTTGTGGTTAATTATGATTTTCCATGTAGTCTGCTTGAAGATATTTATTTTATTTTTAATCACTTGTCACTCGTTCGCATTCATCTTAATCTACGAGTAGCACTACGACCCCTAAATACTCAAACATCATACCGCACCACACGTTGTCAGATCGGGCCTGATTGGGCTGTCATGAGGAAAATCGAAACGATTACCCCCTGACGGATGAGCGATGGAATTTCGGGGTGTAAGAGGGGTTGTAAAAGGTTTGTACACCGATTTCGCTTAGTAGATTAGCCCTTGGAGACAAATCAAATTCTTACCCCTTCTATATGTGCAGACACAGTCTTTGAATTTGATGGATTTAAAATATGACTAAATGGCTTTTACATTTTGTTCGGAAATTGGTATTAAGCCTTGAAAGATCCAACATAAATATAAATCTATATTTAGGAATGTACATATACTCGTATATAGTGTTTCTCAGTGCCGTTTTTCCATGTATCAAGAAATATTTGATGGAATCCAATCTGTAGCCGGATATAGCCCGCCAAGCAGGGGGGGTCGGTATTGATACTTGACGCCACAAAGCGCGACGGCCGGGAAATTATTCCCACATCTCGTCTCTAAGTTACGTGTTCAATTCTAATAACCAATGAAAACCTCGTTTTATAATCAGCAGTAATAATAACAACAAACTACGCGAAAACGTGCGACCCCATGCATTCATCATTATGTCGTAAAAGGTTTAAAAACGCAGAAAGTGATATCAAACGCTTATATTTTCCTAATACGCAAAGTTCAATGACCACACGTATTCCTGGGCATTTCACTTTGTATAGAGTAATTACAACATGTATGATACACACTATAATTATACTTCCTCGCATAAAATCTGCGGCCACAATATCAGATTCCAATTGCTTCTTCTGTTAAGGAATTTGTCACGCACAACACTTACTCGTGTATAAAAAACACAATATTATATTTTTTTTGGTACATATATTATAATTAAATGTATCTGTAAAATAAATTTAAAATCAGTGTACTGCAGTACCTATCTAATGGGTGTTGGAGTTCAATCTATACCCGGATATGAAGCGGTGAGGTGTTATTAAGTGGATTTACCTTAACTGATTCGGTATTTGAAAGCAACTTCCGTTATTACTTGCCAGTTTCCCGATCGAGTTTATTACGAGGCTAAAAGCACCTGAAAGTATGCAGAACCGATTTTCTTCATGTCTGCACCAAAATTGCGATAGACAGAATTTCAGTAATAGAATTTCCGGTCACTGTTGGGTTAAGCTATCTTGCTAAAATAACTATATTCAAATTAATTTGCCAACAAATGTATACATTTGTCTTGCTGATACTAGAATAAAAAGCGGAAATGTTAGCCACTAGACTCTCCCCGCTAAGTAGCTACTTAATGTTCCCTGATTGTGCCAACAAACTCTCAGCTTCATAACAAAATATCAATTTTATTGTACGAACTGCCTCGTTCTATGGAAATTATCGATAAACTGTTTAAAGATGATTTACTACAGGATTAATTTCGTCACGTTGGTCATTAAACTACATAATCAGCGTTCCTTTCACACCATTAATCCGCTCTAGTTTCGACTGTAATCCCGTAATCATAAGGCCCCAGTGTATGCATTTTAGCCCGATCAACACTCCGTTACCATTTCATTAGTCAATAAGATATTCTATTTCGAACCCTATTTCGTGTACTATAAGAACTTCACGTTGTCTAGTACGGGTGCTAATATATCATGCGATCCCCAATAAGCATAACAATTGAAACTTTGAACAAACATTGGCACCCGATTGTCTGCGCGACATACATATTAATTTGGGGTTCATTTCAATATCAACAAGTCGAAAACCTGAATAGATTCGCTTATACAGGCACACGCCCAAACGCGGTTTTCAGTATGACCCAAGTTGAAGCAGCTTTGCACCTGACAATTTTTGTATTTTATTCTACCACATAAAGTCTTTACGAGAATGAAACAATATAACTACTTTCCTGATAGTTTGACTTCTTTGGTGTAATAGAAGAATACAAATTTCGTTCTACAAATAGAGCACTCGAACCTACTCATATTATATAAGGTTACAGCGATCAACTGATACAAGTGACCAAGTGTGATTCTTAACTGTAACACAAAATAGCATAAATTATATAAATGTCTTTGGTGGCAAAATGTAACCATGGTATCTTCTTAATTTCTTTCGTATTATTCCCAAACGTATAAATATTTTTTATAGAAAACGCTTTGTCTTCTAACATGCGCCAAGTTTCCGCCGGCAGGTAGGCGTGTGTCGTGCAGGCAACTCTGATAATTTTATGCATGAAACTCGCTCGGGGAGATGTATTTATATACGGTTTAAAGAAGAAATTACTTCACCTCGCAAACTTTGTCGTTACACTCACGCCTTGTTGAATACAACTTAAATAACATATTGTCATTGCAAAATTTTGTTATATGCAGTGTTATATTTATTGTTCCCAAACAATTCGAAACGCCTATGGCACTGATGCTTACATGTACTCGTCGTAAACGATTTGCTCCGTGAAGAAACGCAGGGGTGGCGCCTGGATGAAAGATTGTCAATAGGTAACCGCACTATGTTTCTGCTTCTGTTGAGCCTATCTTTTTGTACTATAATAATTACAAAGTTTGGAAATGTACAAGAAATATGTATTTCCTAACTATGTATATCGCATTGAATCATTGAGATTGACCAAGTTTTTTGGTTAAAGAACGAAGCCTTAGTCCAATTGTGAGATAAATAAACTGCAGCTAGTTGTTTATTGATTTGTAGGTTAAGTTGTTTCGACTTTGTGCTCTGACCTGAACTAAAATCGAATACGGGTACATGCAAATGGGCGACGCTAGATTTGCATGCACTGTGCTACCGTAAGCAGATGGAGAGGGCTTACACTGTGTGCTACTGTTTCTTTTGTTTCTTGGCTTTCATATCTTGTACATTCTACAAAATAATGACACAGTTGTCAAGGTGAAGTGAAATGATAAATTACGAAAATATGTCTGGTACGTACACGTGCAGCCATTTCTTAATCGTTACGTGTTTAGTTCTTTCTAAGTGTTCTTCAGATGCACACCGACCTGGAGTGAATTCAAATACGAGTACATGCAAATAGGTAGTTCTAGATTTGCATTCACAGTGCACATGTTAGCAAATGTGTTGATTATCTTCTCCGTAGGTATCTCTGTACGGCAGGTATCTAGCTAGCAAACTTATTCGAACAATATTAATTTGATTAGGTCAATAAATTATAGTAAATTTAAATTATTTTTTTAGATTGAATATGAGTTGGTGTTAACATTGAACAGGGACTTGTCTATGAGTAACTTTATATAGCATTCAAGTTATATTTGAAGTAGAAATTTAAATCAGAACTTAGACTATCACCTGCATAAAACACATAGTCTTAATATATACATACGTAGTAAAGGTAACGAAACAATATTCATATTTAATTACAGCTACAAAACTTTATTAAACTTCGACAGGCTACCTTCAAATTTCTTAAAAGCCCCATTAATTTGAATTTTTTAAATATATTCCACATGGGTTTAATTTTGCTTAAGTTTTGACTTAGTCTGTCGGTGAGGTAAATAAACTATTTGTTTAATTGTTCTGAAGTCTTCATTCACCTGTGAGCCATATGTAGTGTACTTTACTGTAATTTGTATTGTCATTTAGGGTATACTCAGAAGATGCACGTAATACCTTGACTAACTTTTAAGTTTACCTGAATGTTATACTACTAGCATATGGTTCCATAGATTTTTCGCAAGAAGATCAACGTTAATTAGTTTAAAATGTCATTAGATTATCAACGCGGGACTTTTCCAGGAGTATAATAAGAGTTCAAAAACCGGTTTAAAAATAAAAAGTGATGAAAGGTGTCTGCTCCGTAGTCTAATGAGAAGTAGTAAGCTGGGTGCTGAACGAAAATTCGATATATACCTAAGTAAGTCGAAAAGAGACGGTCGCATTACACTGGCCATCTGCTCCTCGCGTAATGTGAGGAGCGATCAAAACAAACGGTTATGTTTATTATGGAATGGGTCTCTTAGTGGCCGAGAACTTTTTGTATTTCAACTCCAATTAAACAGAAGGAAAAGTATTTTCTTTTCTGCTCCCCGTACTATTATTGAAAAATTTACAATTATATATTTTGTAATAGAAACTTAATGTGTCTTAGTATACACATTCAAGTATTTACATATAACTGAAATAAATTAAAACAAATAGCTAAAATAAAGTGCATATAAACTTATTATATTGTTAATTAATATAATAAAAAAAATGATTAACTTATAAACTACATATAAAGTCTACCGATATTGTTTATATTCGTTGCAATATTACAGAATAAACGACCAAGGACTAATAATCTTTATTACCAGCCGCCAATGAACCGCCAGGAGGTTTCAGTGCTTTCTAATAAAAATAACCATTACAATTTTATTTTAATATGAATAGCAACAATGACGGCTGCTCTGAAACAGGCACACGAGCAGAATGCGCCGGATATATTTGTTTTGCTAAAGTTGCCTGAACGCTACCTTAAAAACTCCATAAAATCATCATCAAATTGGCCATCTGCTCATATTAAGTTAGATGCAGTAAAAACAAACGTTTATGTCCATTACAGGACGAGCCTCTTATTGGCTTAGAATCTTCGTATTAAAGAAGAGTGTAACAAGTAAAAGCGTAGTTTTGTATAACAACTGTGCTATAAGCAAAGCATTTCACAATATACAGTGTTAAATAAAATTACTGTAATGCCCATAACACAAACGTTAACTAAATGAAACTTCCCAAGACTTAAAACGCGTGAAAGGTTTTTGAAAATCGTCACCAAACCATACACCTTGTATCTCGCAATATCATTGATACTTTATATTTACTTTCACCGTTTCCGCTATTTGCAATTATAATAGAACCGGCGACAGTGCTATCGCAGTCAAAACGTCAACAGTGGATTTAATTATCTTGATAGAACCAATACACAGTATCAGCGTAAGCGATACCTACCATAAAATTAAGCGGGGTAGTTGATTAAAGTATAGAAGCAAATGCTGTCTTTATTTTCTGACGAACTTTTATTTACCGACCCTCGATTGGTCTACGCCCGGACACATAGGTTTCCTGTCATAGTCACAGTGTTTTAGACATTAGTCCACTACTCTGAGCGAGTGGACGGAACTCATATCGGTAGTGACATAAATATCATACGACAATGTTACTTTAATTTCTCGCATTTTCTACTGAGCGGCGAATGAGATGCTTGCTTATTAAAGTGATATATGATTCACTCGAGAAATATTATATTATACTGGAGTATTTTCAAAACAGACATAAAGTTCAAACATACGTCCCAGGCGTAAATACATATTATGGATAATTTGTTCACCACCTATTGTACCAATTTCTCGTTAATAGAACAACATGTTTACTGATATATTGCTATAAGCAATTATCACCATTTCCATTCTATGAAACGAAACACAATCATTAACAAAACAGATATTACCTACGAAATAAACAACATAGTAGTTTGTACATATATAATATTTTCCGTTTTATCTATTCCTTCTCCATCTTTAAATTTCCGCCCAAATGGAATCAGGTAGAGATCGCCATTTTGAGATAAAACCGACTAGAATGTATCGTGCTGTAGTGTATATTGTTACTTATTTACACTATTTGTATTTAAATGCGCTGCAATGTGTGACGTTTATAACATTGCAGTAATGACCTAAGCGAAAATAGCCGAAGTTTATCAATTAACGAGAACGTTTTGACTTTTCCTTATCAGCTCCACGACTACACTTCAATGCAAAAATCGTTCCTGAGTTCCAATTTTCCGGAGCAAATGTTTCCTGTACTTAAACAAAACGGTTGTTTCCTGCGCAAATATTGGCGGAATATTCATACGCCGTCGTCTAACCGGCTTAACGAAGCCAACCCAAATAAATGCTAATACTCAACGCAATCATGCTAATACAATATGTCCATTAAGGTGGGGTGCAATTTGGGAAATGTTTGTTTTGGCCGATTTTTTTATAATAAACACCAAAATAAACGCTATCTCACAGCAAATGGCAAATAAGTTCATATAACGTGACGCCAAAAAAATATTTCAAATATCCAGTATCGACGAAACTTTGGAAGAATCCGATTTAAACACGATTGTATAAGGAACACAGCATGTGTGCGATAAACTTGAATAACCTGATAAACCTTCAATGATAATGGCACACTACGTTACACATTTAAGTATTCAGTGTGACGAACAAAATTATAATACTAATATTACTCGACTTATTGGACGGAACTAAATATCGTAAATCGAATCTGGATAACGGTATGCCTTTTACAAAGTTTTTTTATAACTAAAATGCTACTTTGAATGTTAAACACGCTTATCTCTCGTAACTTAAGCCGAAAGCAAATTTAATAGTGCACGTGTGGCTCTGGGTTTGGATATTAGTATTCATCGACGACCAACTTGGAGCGTCTGCGAGACACGTGTGCCGAGCTACAGGAATGAGTGGTGTTCGTTACCGTGATTAGCAACATGCTGCACTATTCATCTACTATAGTACATTTACTGTCACAATACGTCACTCAACTCATTATCATATTCACATGCTTTAATTACATTTGTTACTTTATTTGCATAAAAATTAGTGGTCTTTGTAAAGTAAAATAAGTTGATGATAAACTAAAATAAAGTAGTTTTTTAATGGAAATTTACTACTATTTATCGTTCTGTTTCTTTCCATATGTCTTTTCCTACCTTAAATAATTAAAAACAACGTTTGTACTGAAACGAAACCGGCAAAATTCACGACTGTTGTCCATTTGTCGCTGGCAGCACTCGTCGATAAATGAGAGCGAAACAAAACACAAGCGACGACACAATCTTATTGGCGAACCTTAACGAGTAACGAAACGTACTCGGAAGTTCGTTGTGTTATTGTTGTTGTGAAACAAACATGAATATAAAGGCCATTATTTCACAAAACAGCAACGGCTACATTCCTATACATAGATAGATCAAGTACATATATTATTAACAGATTATAGATAACAGTTGCCCTCCGATCCAATCACAGCACAAGCATTTAATTATCCGTGAAAAGAAGATGCATTCCCTAACGGCTGGTACTATGTGGTATCAAAACTGAAAACAGCCTAAAGTCTAGCCACTGTAAACCATTATATAGAGAACATTACTTAACAAAAACGTCACTCATCTCGCTCATCTTTCTCCCTTCGCTCGCTACTGGTCAGTCAAAAGCCTTCGTACATGGACAAAATAAAATGTTATTCCGACTGGCAACACTGTTAAGAACATCACTATACCTGTACAAGTCTAATTGATCTGAAAATCTACTACATCGTGCCTTTTCAATAAACGGAATTGTTTGAATGTCGAGTGTGCGAGTTTCATTGGAATGACTGAGCACTTAGTGGATTTATTTGAGTCCATTGTTTTCAACGGGACCTACATATGTTTGTGATGCGTTCATAGTATCTACCACTGGTCACAAATTGGGTAGATTCTTTTTTTTGCGTTTGAAACAGCAGTGTTTTTAAAAAAGTGTTCTTCTAAAATATCAAATAAAGTTTCAGTAGGTATAATACAATCGTACCTAGAATAATTATAATTGTTGCAATAAGGCTGCTAAATATCAATTAGTTTTCGTTGTTAATAAGGCTGTAAGTGATAATTGGCAATAGGGCCGGAATTATAACACATTGATAACGCAAGGATTGCGTAGACTTCTACTATTATTAGTATTAGTGCTATTCGAATTTAATTCCAGACCAGGTGGTAGCACTAATATGTAGGTGTAGCGATCAAACGCTCCTGAGCAAACCGCTTACACGTTCTACTATCTACGAATTCTATTGATCTCACCTTAACAAGGCAGGCTCTCACCTGCACAAAGGCAGTTAAATACAATAAATACTTAGGTTTAGTTATCGATAGTATAATAAATATGTAACGAATGCAAGAAAAATTGATTTAATTTGGTACATGTATTATGCAGCAAGTTAACTTTCATTACAAATACGAGGCCAAACCCGATGATCTGTAGTAGAGTACCTGGGAGACTGGCTGCGTTCTTCAATATTCTCGCACGGTTTAATATTGAACTTCTCAATTGTGTGATGTGATTACTAAACATTGTTTTAAAGGTATCGAAAATAAAACACACACGTTAGAAAGATTTTTTTTAATTCTAAAGAGAACATGAAAATATTTTTAACATCTTATCCATTTTGTCAAAATTCATAACAGAAAGGGAATAGACATTACCGAAAAGAAAATAATGAACATCCACGAAAAATAAATCGACGGTTCAGACGAACCAATAAAATAACGTAGATATTAATTATTTAAATAAATAATGCAGTATGGAAATATTGAAGCAATATGGAATAAATAATGCAAATGAGATGTTGATGGGCGATGAAATTAATGAGGAAGTTAATGTGAAATGACTGATACAATTTTTAATTGTATTGTCTCACCGCTAACGTAAGGCCAGAAGCGGTGAAAATTTCAAACACTATCGATGCGAACATGAAAATCGGTAAGAATAGTATTTCACAAATATAAAACAACTTTTATATATTTGTTTCAAGTTGAATGTAAAGAACAAAAATATTGCGTGCTTTACTCAAATGCGACGACAATGGAAGTATCTTTATACGACTCTTAGAAGAAACACTAATTACTCAGCGTTCCAATTAATTTTATTCTTTAGCACTCTTAAAACGTACATAATTCATTTGAACATAACAATAAGTAGATGTTCCCGATATTATTGTCAAAAATATTCACCGATGTACCTACCTTTTGGGACTACAGAAATTATTTTTAAATAATTATACATAACGCATATGTTGTTAACAGAAATCAGAAAAAAAGGGGCCTGCAAGGTCAAAGCCAATTATTATAGGATCAATGTGTTCGATTTCGATGCCGTTACAAATAGCCTTTATAATTAGCCTTCTTAATACTTGGCAAGAGTATTGCTATTAGACAGGGCGTATTAAATAATCGACGAAGCTGCGTGCCCATTCAGTGCTTTTGTTCATGTTTTTTTTTTATTTACTAGACTTATTTACGAAACCGTACATAATATAATAATAAATTATCACAACAACTTTTTCATAAACCAAAGTGAGACTATTCCAATTTTTCTGTCTATTTATTGAACAATTTGGTGATCAAAATAAATGATTTCATTGTTGACACTGATGCTGCACATATCATGTAGCTATAAAATTATTCGGAATTAACTCATTGTATACACGTAACTAAAGCATCAGATAAACTCGTTATTCCGTTATCGCATAGAGGCAGATTGTGAGAACAAAGCAATTGTTTGCAATTAATTAAAATATACATATAGTTTATTTATCCTTCATTACTGTTGTTCGTCGAAACTAATTTGTCTTCATTATTCATGATATTTGCGTTAAATTTGGACAAATTAGTAATGTAGGTATATATTAACATAATATTTTAAGATTTTATTGCCTATTATAAAAATAAGCTTAATATTATTAACCGACGGCTCGTAAAATTGACAAACCCATCTATTTAAATATATGTGACAAACCCATGTATAAGTTATGGATCAAATGGTCTGAAATAAATTATTATTATTATTATTATTATAAATTGACGTTTAAACATCCACTTACTTCAATTATGAATTGTATGAAATATTAACGTGAATGTATATGATTATTTTCAACATGATATACAGCTGTATGTGTTCTTAGGCTATCGCGCATCCTTCATAACAATGAGATACATATTTGCGTTGATTTAAGGAACGTTTTCATGAATAGATGAACGACATTTATTTCGCTTAAATTGTGTTCTACAAGGTTCTAAATTATTTAATTGGTACTATTATAATGAATGATAATGTACATAAATTGAATGTCAATATTAGGTTGACTCTCAGTAATACCGTTGACCCCTTAGACGTGGAATGGTTTTGAAGTTAGATGATTATTTAATTTAAATTTAATAATAATATCGATCTTACCAGCTGCAGGAGTCTTTTAAAATAACTATGGCGGTACCTATCATTATTTTTATTAAAAAAAAGATGTTTAAAAACATAACTACTTTTGATGAATTTCTGTATTCCCACCGGTAAATATAGCGACAACATCATGTCTAATCTACTCGTAGTAATTATCTTTCTTGTAATATACAGCGCTCGGCTCTTCTGGCTTCGGTTTTGGTACGTAAGGATTCTTCAGAGGGTCTGCATTCAGTCTGTAACAAGATTTTATCTGTATTGGTCCACAGAAAGAAATAACTAATGGCTATGTAAGTACTAATACTGTACAAAGTAATTTAAATTTATTAATAAAATAAAAACATACGAGAAGCATCTATTTCTCTGCAAGTCAGTAATCCGTACACCTCTTTTTCCCTCCCAAAGATGTGTCTCGATACAAACCACTACACTAACTTTGGCACATTACTCTAAGGTTCTAAGAAGTCAAGATGCTCACGATATGATGAGATAACCACGGTTGGCAGTGCAACTTAACGTGAAGCAAGTACGGGTTGGATTACCGTTAAATTATTATCAATGGCGTGAAACTATGTAAAACACATTAAATCTTCAATAATGAGCTCTAATACAATCGAATATAGCTAATGGATGACCATCACAAGGGGACCGGAGCTTATGGTTGTGGTTGGCTTCTTGGTCTAGTGGTTAGCAACCCTGACTGGTAAACTGGAGGTCGCAGGTACAATTCACACCCAGGAGAAGCATTTGCGCACTGAGCACATTTGTTTCTTCTGTCTGATTGTAATAAAGATTTATATACAGTTATTATATCAAATGTATAATATGTATGTTTCTCAGTTTCGATTACCATAACAGAGGGATACTTAATTGCCTAATTTAGAATCAGATACCGCATTCTAGTAGTACTATTACAAACACTAAGATAAAACGCTTCATGTCATTTAATACAGCTGTCCTTTACCACCCTTTGGACTGGAACACAGCAAGAGCCCTCTTATTACCCTCCGAGATCAAAAGATGCCAAATTTCTTATAATTACGTGCTTCACTGCAATAGAGTCGAGAGCACTCACAAGGGGCGAGAAGTCTGGAGACTCTTGAGGAAGCGAATAAGACACGACAGGTTTTATTTTTTACTTGTTGTTGACTATTTAACCTGAACTACGGCTAACCGCACTCTAGAAAATAGATACACTTAATAGTATTCTTAACAATAAAATTAGTCTGTTTGGAAAATATTAACAACATATAGATTTTAAAAGGACCTCCACATTTCGGTATACCTTCGTTACACACTGATCTCTGATTTCATACTAAACAGAGCCTGTGTAACCAAAGGGCTATATAAATAAGTATTAAGGCTATATAAATAAGTATAAGTAATACATATACTCATTAGCTATATATTATGTTAGTCGCAAAACAAATATTCATGCCCTTCACACTAATGTGTGTCCTGAATGGGCATCGCACCTACGTCCGGCTCTGCAGTCAGATTCCCCAAGCCCTGTACCAAAACCATGTCACTTGGTTGTATTACATTGAAAGTACACAGCGATCATTGACCGGAATTCGTGTCTCTGTTTCTTTGCTACTGCTGATAATGGTAACCAATCGTTTAGCCTGATAAGGAAATCGGTAACAAATCTAACACATTGACATACTCCTATAGAACCGATGGTGACGTTAAACGATCCTTTCAAGACGATCTTTTTTCATATTGGTAATAACTTTGTTCAATAAGAGTTTCATCTTCCGATTGTTAGCCTAGTCTATCTAGTTAAAAGCGAAAGGTCACTCGCTCATCACGAAATCTCAAAAACTACAAGTGCTAGGAGTTTTAAATTTTGCAGGCGGGTTCTTTTAAGGACGTAAGTGCTCAATAAGACGGGATTTTATGAAATTCAACCCCTAAGGGGGTGAAATGGAAGGGTGAAGTTTGTATGGATTTTTTTCAATTCTACACTTAGACGAATGAAAATAGGTACATATGTTCTCGATTACAATTAAAAATTATATGTGTTGGTAAAATATAATTTGCGTTAAACAACCTAGTAGTACTGCATATCCTCATAACCACGCGGACGAAGTCGCGGCTAGTAACACAGTTACAACAGCTAGTACGTAATAAAATCAACTCACTTATAGTGTTCAATGGCCTGTGAACAGTCCACGTTGTACCACCAGTCGCAGGCGAACTTGGCCTGGTCGAATAGCGTGCCATTGGTGCACAGGAACGACGCGCCCTGATGGCCCTCGCGGCCGTCGTGACACACGTGGTAAGCCTGGGAACGATCAAGTGAAATGAATTAAATTATATTAAATCCTCAATGTTTTATAAATTGCCAGAGCTATTGAAGATTCGGTGATATCTCATCGGGTCATCAATCAGTGAAAGTGAATCTCGAAATAATGGTTTCGCATCTCTCAATCGTTATTTAATAAATCTTTTAACTCAACTATTAATTACCAAAATTATGTCACAGTTCGTTAACTCAACATCACTACTCCAGTTTGGCTTTATCAAAATAAATTGACAACGAAAACTTATTACAAAGCTAAATTGATTCTTTTGAGAGGATCGGCAGAATATTTATTGCCCTCGAGGTAAATGTGACTGAAATTATAATTTGAGCGCAGAATCTCATCCATTCCTGATTTATTAATGCCAAAAATACAGAAAACGTCAAAGAAACCAATATATTATATACAAGATGTCACGTACATTTTTCTCTCTTTGTACCTTCCATTAGAATCGGGAAGGCACTGTTAGGATATTGTAAAATAATAAATATGTATATTACTTTCTAAACACGTGTTCTTTCCGCGTTATATATTTCTTTACATAACGCTAGAAAGAGAATTAATACAATATAAAAAAATAATATAAACTAATAGCATCGGCAACCATTGGAAGACAATTATGGTTTTACAATGTTAGGAGAATTTTATAAGAATCCCAGTAACTATTATAATAGTGAAAGACTGTGTCGCGACCAAACCTGTATGTAATCCCGGATGCGTTCTAATTCTCATAATGCTTCGTTAGTCGGCGTGGTAGGCCGAGCCATTATAAATCATACGCCAAAGAATCCCCAGTAATAATAATCACAATCTTGAAACAACTAAACTCCCGTGAGTTTCCCGTGAGTGAGAGAGGGTCATCCCTCTGAACTGAATTTAAACTGAGCCTGTGTTACAATACCCAAACAACTACGTATACATTTATAAATACGTACTTATACAGATTATTTTTAAGCTAAACACGACCATAATAACTCATATTTCAATCACACAAATATCCGCTTTGTGTGGGAGACGTAACCATTATTATAAGGTCGATAATCACATCACTAACCACTGCATTAACGGGATAGTTGCGATGACAAATGCCATATGCGTTTTAATATTGTAATGGTGAGTAGCACAACAGTAAACCGAAATCGCGGCTTGTTATATCTTTCCTTATAAAACTTTTAAATTTGTAAATATATTTTCTATCTCAATTGAAACTCATTCACGGCGCTGTCACAACGCTTAAACTTATTTAATTTACTCGACATTGCAGAGATCACTCGCCGTTGCCAGAAATTCCGTTTTAGAATTTTGAAAATGATGAACATTTGAATCCACAGTACATTGATACCCGAAAGAAGAAACTTTGTAACGAATCGTAATGAGAAAATCTGATTTCAATTTAAGATAAGGTCGTAACTAAATCTTTGAGATATTCACTTACAATTGTTTCGAAAATTGAAATATGATAAGGGCTGCAGTGTATTTGGAATTACTTTAAACTTTATCTATCATCCGTAATATTTAAAATTATAATATTTAACGTAGGTTGAAAGTCGAAGATGCTTACACGACATGTTCTTTCAAAAATAAAAGATGTTATTAATCCTCTAGCACCAGCACTGCCTCACAACTGAAGACTTACGCCTACAGCACTCACTGTTCGCCACGACTAGTTATGTCCTTTATTACAATATAGCACTGTTTTCTTGTTATTTCCCCAACCTAATTTCGGAAATTCAATCCTGAGATATCAAAACCACCATTTCTGCATTAGAATAATTAAATTATTTTTCTCTTCTCCCATGATTTATTTACTTCATAGTTGTTTAGAAAGACAAAACAATAATTGCAAGGGAGAGCTGTCCGTAACTATCATTCAAAGGCGCTCCATAACTATCCAATTTGCCCCTAGGCTGTCCGTGTCTCCACTAACCCTTTGTGACTAGATTTCTTTCTCTAATTACAATCGATTAATCCTTAGGATGCGTACTGAATAAGCGTGATGGGAGTCTTTTTTAAATTCCCCAATGTATCCTTTTGTTTTCATTATATAAATAATTTAATCTTTACTTTTACTCGTGGCATTTGTCGGCTTTCTTCATTATCTTTTTTACAAAAAGTTTATCATGAAGATGTTCGTATTAATTCGATCTATAATCGTAATCGTTCAACATCCAGGCCCCTTTGTCTCCTTGTTTCTAACCAAAAGATTGTGTGATCACCTCGTGAGGTTACGACCAACTTTTGTTGTCTTGTTAGTCTCCCTGGCGCTCTGTGTATGTATTTCTAACTGTTTAATTTATGATCTACTATAAAGGGTATTTGTATTCGACTCTAAATTTTCTCAGAGAAATAAAAGCTCACCTGACATCCTGTTTCTACATTCGCGTACATCCCGGGGTGAACTGGTACATGAGCACAAGAGAAACTGGTCTCTGGAACTTGGTGGTATATGGGGAAGTCCACACCTGGAACTCCAGGCACGTTTCGTAGGTCCTGAGGCTTTTCATGTTCCCGAAGAGGTTTCCTATAGACTGCCTGCTCGTATTGTACCTCGTAGGGCTCGTATCGCTGTAACAAATGTTTATGTCAAAACAAGTCAACCTATAGAGAAACATTATGGTATAATATGGTATAATAAACAGTATATATCTAATTATATTTCTCATGGTGTACTCGAATACTTAAAAAAAGTAACATAAAAACAATATCATGGACTGTCTTATATAACTAATTTATATAAAAGAGTGCCGAGAGCTTTTGTACCTCAAGATTTTTTTCTTCCTGACCATATTATAGCAGGAAAGCTGATGTAAACGTGTGGTGTGCTAAACAAAAATTGTAAGACAGTTATGCAAAATTAGCTTAAAAAGCAGCAGTTTTACGGTGATTTTATATTTACAATTTATTGATGTATCTATTCATACGTATCGACAATGTTTAATTTTTATATCTAAAATACATTATATAGACAATTAGTAGTAGAAAATGAAATAGACTGTAAATTTTATAAACATTTTGAACGTTTTAAGTCCTTCAGGTTTCGCTTGTTTTCTAAAGTACTACCAATATTTTCCTTAACACTTGTGAACGTAAAAAGCGACTTATCAAATTCTCACAAGCCTAACAGACTTATAACATCGTGGCTCGCAACCGCAGAAACCTGGGTCTCTTGACGTAATTAATACATTTCACAAAAGTTGCCGACTTGATACCCGCGCAGTGAAATGTCACGAAGCACGATTTCGTCAGCATGCGACCGGCGTGCGACAGAGCTGCACAGGACCGGCTCCCGTAGACCACTTGGCTGACCTTTACTCAACCTTCCCCCTTTATTCCCTTTATTAGTTGCACAGTGTAACCAGTGTTATGTAACATTAACATTACTTTCCCTTGGGAACTTATTTCAAGCAAGCGATATAAATATAACTGTAAATTGCCACAAACAATACCTATTATTAAACGAAATTTAATTAATAATGAGCCATGGTGATTTTTATTTGTTTCTTTTTTATTTGTATCTAGCCAATAAAAATGTGATTACTTCATCAGTTTTCGATCATATAACAGGTGCATAAACAATATTTCTTCAACGCGATATCTGATCTTAAGTCTTAGGAATAAAGGTGTCAATAGTCTGCTATTACAAATCTTACAACTCGAACCTAACGATTCTATTGACCCCAATTTTTTATAAGACCTACTTTCATCGTTATAATCTGCACTAAGAAGGCCAACGTTGATTTGTATTTGCATAGTACTTCAAAAAATATTTGAAAAACGAAAATTCTGAATATTTGAGGCAAATAACAAATTTTAAATGTGCGTTAACCATATGCGCTTATCGTACAACACGTTGGATAAAAAAAATACCGTTATGGACGGATTGAAAATAAATGAACAATATGTAAACATTTAGATGGATGTGATAAATAATAATAATGGATTATAAATATAAAATAGCTGTAGATAATTAAATGCAATCCAGCAACAGTGCCACTTGAAATAAAAGGAACCCGTTTAAAATGGTTTGGACATCTTATGAATAGAAATGAAAGTTATATTACAAAAAGTATGATAGACGTAACTATGGATGGCTTAAAGCTACGCGGACGACCAAGCAAAATACGTTTTAATTACAGGTTAGATGGCATCAATAACGATTTATTAAATATTGGGATTACTTTATAAGGAATGAACAAGAAACTCCTATTATGCTTTTCGCATATTGATATGAAACAGGATAATATAAAATTGATTATGTTAAAAATGACAAATATAAACAAAGCACAAAAGACGTACAAGTGATCTGATGTTAACTTGCTTTTGACGCGCACTGAAGTGTTCCTCGAGACCGGTAGATTCATAGCTGTATCTTTAGCTAAGCTACATTAGTTACAATCATACTAATAACTATTGGGTATAACCTCTATAACCTTAAAGCTAATATGGTCGTGTACCAGAACCACATGTGAGAATTCGAGTGAGAGGCCCGCTTGTCACGGCCGCCCGGCGCTTGCGCAGTCCTGATTAAAGGGTTTCTTCATCGTAATCACTGAGAAAAGGTCCCAGTAATTCGCCGACAAAACCCGGCGGTTATTGCTCTTATTTTCTCGGTCTAACTAGTTTAGATTTTTAATGATAAGCATACACCCTGCAAAAATAACTTTTTCTTTGCTATGTTTATTTACAACCTAATTAAAACAACTTTTTAGTTTAGGAACAAATTTATGGAAGTCATCACACGACTGTATTTGCAATCATTATAATTGTACTCCTGACTCCGTAATTATAAATACCCAGTGTTCCTCTAAATATACTGATGCATTAAATAGACACTTCGGTTTCTTAATAATAGCCAATAAGCTTGTCGCGTCTCGAAAAAAGGAAGGAAACTCATCGAGATCAAACAAGTCAAAGTACCGCGTCTTCATAACGCACTTGCAGCACAACGGCCGAGTAACGATTAGCGTGCAAGGGAAGTGGATGATACATAAATGATGAACTAATATATAGTACATATTATATACTCATATATAGACAACAGATTGAATTTTGTTTGGGTTCAAACACAATACAGGATCTCTGCAAACTGCTTGCCTGTGAACGCCTGTCAGAGTAGGAACCCGAAAATGTACAAATTGCTGTTTTTAAGCTGAAATCTCTGGCTATAATGCTTTTACGATTATCATCGCAACATAAACTGAAGGTTCTTCATGCAGTTTTGAAAACTCATTTCCGTAACATGCAATGGCACTTACAATAGACTTAGCAGAAGTATAATGAAATACACTACATATAACTTTACAATTCTGTCGTAATTAGTACTCAAATCCTGGTTTTTAGTCTTTACATTTCCATTTCTCATATATTTTAGCCTCTTTTGTGTATTTAATTTAGATTCTTTGTATAATTCCTAGAGCTACTCCTTTGAAGCCGTATGCTCACGAAAACGAAAAAGAATACTAGTCCACTACTGACCGACGAGTTCAAAATGTAATATTTTTTCGGAATAATTTTGTTCAGTACAAGAAAAGATTATATAGCATGTGTTGTAATTTAATATTAGTGTTTTTTTTCTATCGGAGTAATTATAGACTGACTGTATCGCATTTAGCCAATTTCATGGATAGTTCGGAGAGCTCTTACCAGCTGCCGTGTACAGACATGGAATCCATCTGTGCTCACGTCGCGCGGAGACAAGTCATCACAACCGGAAAATGCTTAAGTGAAAAAAGAAACACCTCGTCCGCGAGGTGAGAATTTGTGAGATTACTCCAGAATACCAATTTGGCGCCAGTGCCGAGTTTCAAACAATTTCCACTTTGAAGAGCTTGATCAAAGAAATAAAACTAAAAAGCAGGCCTCTCAGGCTACCGACGAAAATGAGAGTAAATTTAACCAACAGTAATTCGCCTTTGAGGGGCTCGAGGGAACTCCGGGAAGGAAAATTGCAAAAGTTAGTGGTCCCTTATGGGGTAGTCAGCCAAAGTTATTGCTACTAGATATTTTAGGAACCGTATTGCAATAATTCTTCTTAAAACGACAATTACATGAAAATACTCGATAAATTGCTGTTTGAAGTTTGGTAAATAAAAACGTCTTATCACCTTCGAAAATTTGACCCTCAACAGTAATATTCGAGGATCAAGGTAATGAAATAATAGCAGAAGTTATGCATTTATTGGACACCTTGTTAGTGGGTACTAGCGACTTAGACATTTGTTTCGTTCCGCGATTCTCCGGGAACTAAATTGTTGTTATTTTTTACGTAGATGATTGTGATTTTAGCAATAAATATAACCTCCTTTTTATAATGGTAATGGAAAAACTATGTTATGTATAATGATAATAATAATATAATGTATTATTATGCCCGCAAATATGTATAATGACCGTGCTTCTCAAAAGAAAAACAAAAATATAATCATAATATCTAGGTGTCCTTCAAACACGGTCATGTGTCATGTCGTGGTGATAATGATGATAGAGATTAATAAACAGAAAGATATAGTTTTCACAAAATAATATGAAAAATCCAAATAATAGGCACATTGAAATGAACACGTTTTTAAATAAAACAAAATGTGTCAAAACAATATACCTACTTTATTTTAAAATCTCGTGTTATTTATGCAAATTAGAATTAGTAATAACGATTTAGCTCACTAATTAAATTGCTTTAGATAGTTTCATGTTCAACTAAAATAATATAACCGTTCTTTTAATATCTCAATCATATACTGAATATGCACTTATTATTTTTCAGAGTGGAAATATTTACTAACATTTAAATCCAATAACAAAAATCAATATTAAAAACAACAAAATTGCCTCATTCAAATATAGAATTAGACAATAATCGTACCATAATTGGTGTCTATTCCATCATTACAAATTTACAATAATTGTATCGCCATTAAACATCTCACATTTTCACACAAACCGTTTTCATTGTTCAAACATTGGATTGTGTCTATCTATATAACATATTAAGCGTTCGTCTAGTCGTTCTTGGCGATTATGTAAGAGGTTTGTGACATAACACCATCAACGCACAATGTGCCATTAGTGTACCTACAGTAAGTGGATGGCGCGCGAAACGGATCGGACAATTAACGGTAAGTAAATTATCACGGTTCCTCGTTACTTCAGTCCATTTTCTATTAACTCTAACTTCTTTCTATTAGTGGTACTGTTCGGCTATTAACAATAATATGAAAAAAGATAACAACTTCTTTTAACTTGATTATAAAATTATTTCATGATATAATTAATAAAAAGGAAAGACGACTATGTATCAATAAGCGACGGCGATACTTTTTTTTATTTAAGCAATGCAATATATCGTGATGCATCGTGCTCCGGGACATTGGGTAGCCGTTCAATGAAATCAACAGTAACTGACCTGTAAATAAGCAGCATCGGACACCAGAGTACAGAGTAACGCACCAGTTAGTGCCCGCAGCACTGCTTTTCCCATATCTCCGCACATTATGACTTGAACGTGAACCCCGAATCAAGAGAAAATAAAAGTGATATCTATTTTCAAATTACTACTGTAAATGTTTGACTACACTGCACTAAATAAGCCGACGAATAACACTGCGTCTCAGTTGGGTAGCACTCCCCACTAGAGTGCTGTATGGTAGGGTAAGTGAAGGTAGAGGAGGGTGTCGTAATACAATTTAGTAAGGAAATAAATAAAGTGCAAATATCGCAAGGAACTGGATTTTGTTTGGCAATTTGGTAGCTCTAAAACGACTACATTCGCTTCTGGTTTGATTATAATAATAAATACCAAATATTATATACCGATTCTGTGTACAATACACTGATTACTAAAAAAAGTATGTCAAATTACATAACTCATAATAAATGACTATCATTTAGACTCCAATAATACTATGATTATGAAATAACTTAAATTGAAAAAAAACTGAAGACCTCAATATTCTATTTTTAATTTTAAAATAAATATTGAACGTCATATATAGTAAACACGGTATAAAATCTAGATAACCAATGCCTACCTACATATGTATAATTGTTATAAACGCAACTGTCAAATCAAATGGTGTTACGAGTATTTCCGAATAAGGAATCGATTTCTCAAGTATTTCGTAATACGATTTTAGTTATCAACATGGGGCACACTAAACTCCTTTCAATATTCAGCTAGTTCCACCTGTATACATATATTATAGAGTATTAATTGAAGTAACCCGAGCGACTAAGAAAATTCAATCTGTTAACTAACACCTCAAACTGGCCGAAATGCTTCAAGGAGAGCCGGTCAAAAACACTTTCAAATGTAATATGATAGTAATACCCGCCTCGTATATCGAACAGTAACTAAGTGATACACCTTTATATTGTACAAGCGAAGAATTTTATTACATACCAATTGAGTTAACAACGATGCTAGTGACATGTATTAGGTCATATATACGAGTAAGCAGAAGTTGTAAAGCAAACAGGATAGCGTTACTTTACTGGACAGCGTGAACTCAAAGTGGCCGTAGTCCATAGAGAGATATCGAGCTAGGGTTATCAGGGGTTCGATTGTTTACCGAAGTCATGTTGCATATTCCCTATGACTCGATTACCGGAATATGAGTGATACGATAATTTCACTTCTGGGGATGGTGATCTGGTGGTGGTCTTTACTCTGAGTAGTAGAAGTAAAGTTAAACAAAAATGTATGTACATAAAATATTTATCAAGATGCGCTTTGATGGATACATACGCATTTGAAAAGATGGCCGTTGTAACAAATTTTGTCGAGCGTTTACATGACTCAGAGCACACTGAGCGGTCTATCCCAGTGATTCTTGTGAGGTAACAATCATTAAACCTCATTAGCGGTCGTAAAAACCGCCACTAGTCCACATTGGAGCAGCGTGGTGGTATGCTCCAAGCCCCCCGCAATAGCTGGACTGACCCGTGCTTGACGAAGGTATGCAAAAATAATTGGATTTGGTCAACCATAGATTAAAGATAATCATTTACTAATAATAATTCGCTTCTCGGCCTTTTGGCTAAAATGTAAAAAAGTCAAAAACTAACATTACCATTTTTATGCTCTCTTCTTTGATACGTGCGATTAAAGTCGGTCAATAAATCAGGACCGCAGGATTTTCTCTTTAATTTATGAAGGCCGCGTGTGTAGAATGGTTAGATATAACGGCTTTTTCCTAACATTAATAATATTTGTACAATGTACGGAACTGAGTTATTAGAAAACTGCAGGATTACTTATTAAGTAATCAATCGATTAAACTCTACCTAATGATCTTGTAATTTGATAATTACGGATACGTAGTATGGCTATTAATAATATCAATTTAATCCTTGAGTGTTGTGTAAAATTTTGTGCATACGAGTATTATCTTTGCAACAATTAGTTTTGTAACATAAAAATAGATTAGTACTTCGTATGGACAAGAACCAACATTTTATTTCGACACATATTTGAATCTGACGTAATTTTGCGCAGAATTACTTTCAATGCCTTTATTGGGAGAGCGGTATTTTTTGTTAAGCCTCCATAGCCTTATTTTTTGATCTGTGGTCGATAGCAACGCGGATGGAACTCGGATTCAGTTTGCCCTGTTAAGTAACTTTGACTCGAAACGGTTTTTGATGACCGCTACTAGAACAATTTCTTATATAAAAAAAAATAAAAATCGAGCTACTGTCAGTAAGAAAAAAAGAAGAGTCGTACAATTTTGTATGAGATAATTTAACTCCACTCTAAAATACTCCACAGATTCGTTACCCGCATTACCCCTTCATTACTCCACTAAATCTCCACAATTATTGGTATTCAAGAGTCGTAATGGAGTCATTGCGAAGAAAAAGTACAAGCAGATATTAATGGACACCCGTTTCAATACTTTTCTATATGATCGGCTCTCGAAAATCAAAGTTTGTATCCAACTCCGATTTATCAGTGTTACCCAACATGTTATAATTTGGGGAATAAATACTCGTACAACGAGCGTTTCGCGGTTTTGAAATCAGTTTATTCGTGTGCTCACATGTTGTACAATATAAACAAAGCACTTCAGAGTCCTCAAAGGATTACATGGGCCATTTAAGCCTGCAGCAAGTAATTATGCCCTGTTTTCAGTTTTCACGGCTTGTTGGCGCCCGAACATCGGATATGTATTCGCATCCGAGAGGCTTCACAAAGCGTCCGCTGTTACCGAAATGTTCCGAATAATGCAGTGTTTAGAGCGATTGTTTTACACTAAGTGTACGGGGAATTGCTGCGAAGCGACTCTGGACCATTCGGGAATAACATTATATTATGCACTAATAGCTGTTTTCATTTCATTAAAATCGCTTACAACTTAAACTATTAGGTATTTGAGTAAAATACCTTAGTCAGTTGTCATACAAGTTCAATTATATCAATGTGTTGAAGAATTATTTTTGTACAATTGAGCAAAACAAAGCATTTCACTTATCCCACATATCCAATTACTAAACTACCTACGGCCACGTACGTTCGGTTACATAACGAGGAAGTAAGAGGAAATAGGAGTGGATCGAAGTTCGAGGAAATAATAACATACATATCTGTAAGATGATCGATGTGAAAATGAGGATTTACCGGAAATAAAAGTGTGTCCAGTTGTCATCCAGTTGTCATAAATTGTTCCATTATTTAGTGGCTTTAGAAAATCTTTTGCAAGCAATGCACATACTGAATAATGTAAAATTTAACAAAACCCCAGAGATACGCATTTGTAGCCAAAGGATTGCTTATATGTAATTAAAATACAAAGCTACTACAGAGGTCGTTTATTTTACATACAAAAGCAAACAATTATTCACTTTACGATTAGTTGGCACATATATGACTGCAGTGTATTTTGAGTTTAAACTTAATGAAAATGCCCATTAAATTATTACGCAGAGCTTAATCGGATCTCATTAAATTTGTAGGTACACGCTGCGAAAGCAAATCCAGTTCCTGAACATCGCTTCAATGACGGATCTTTCGTAGCGGCTCAGTTCAATTATAGATTGGATGGATACACGTGGCTTGTAATTATCAATAAACCTCATGACACGCCATGTATTTAGTCAGTGACCTGAAATCAATATTTATGTAACTGAGAAAACGTCATCAAAACGCTTTATATAATCGCAGTTCAAAAATAGAAAGCCACTCAGATCAGTGTGGAGCAGCTGCCCATATTGTGCAGACAGTCGCGCCTGCATTTCGTACTCAGTTTTCACCACATGAATAAATGAACACTTTCATTAGAAAAAATCATCAAATCTCTTCGGTTTTCTGTTTGACAAAGTTATCCATTACATCTGGCAACCGTCTACCCCATCTAATCGTCCTATCGTCGTCGTCCTATCCTATCGTCAATGATAGTTATGGCTGACGATAATATTAGTCATTATGAAAGATTTTATTTAATTTATTAACAAAAATTAAATTATATATTACATAATTCTTTAAATAAAAAAAGCTAATCAAAAACAGCTGTGTAAACAAATATCAAAATTCTACAATAAGAGTTATGTGCTCATTTGAATCTTAAACTGAGCATATAATTCTCATTGTTGTACGTAGTAGTATTCACAACGACCAAGATACATTAAGTACAAGAACAAAACTCGACGCCTGCGTTCAATGTTCACAATCGCCAGGCAAAAGGCGACATTACAATAGCCCATTGTATTAAATTGTGTATAATTAAAATGTGAGTAACACAATAGCTAGTGTTGGAATTGTCATATTTAATATTTGTTTTAGAAAGAAAGAAAGAGAAAAGATTTATTCGTGATGATTTTACACAATACATAATATGAAATTATGACATTCATCACGAAATGGGCACTGCTAAGTATAATGCCGACTAGCTATAGAGACTGCTTGGTGAATGCGACATAAGCACACGATAAAATACCAATATAAAATACAAATCTATCAAAAAAAGCTTTAGTAGTAAATTGAGAATAAAAAATAAGAAGGAATACAAGATAGAATTAAAAAAAAAGGCCTAAGGTAATGCTACATTAAATAAAATTAAGTACTATTTATCAACAAGTTTATAAATTCCAGCTTTGTACGAATTTATGTAGAACTTATGTTTAATGACACATCCTGAATTTATAACAAATGTTCTCTTAAAATTAATCTTAATTTGAAAATATTTTGCAAGGTTCTCATTAGGAAATGATTTATATGTGGTAAACATACTGTTAGCATTTCATTGAATTACTGGTACCTGTACAACGAAATGATAAGCATACCAATTACGCGAACGGAGCCTTCATGTTCGTAAACATGAGTCACATATAGATGAAAGCATAGGTATACTGTAAATAGACCCCGGCCTTATCGGGTAATAGCTTAATAATATATAGCGAACTCTAATTATAATTAATAATAATTATTAGGCACTCTGCGCTAAGACCTATTCAGCCCGTCACGCCTCGTGTAGTCTATAGCCCACTCATCCGACCAAAATAAAATGTCATATTACGCAGTCAATGCAACCAAAAAGTTCATATTTCCTATATCATTATAGAATTATAATAGTAAACAGTAAACATTTATATCCATGTGATTTTTTCACACTTTAAATAGTTCAAGGTAAGAGTTCCACAACCTTCAAACTAAACCATACATCTAAATTAAAATATATGACTAAGTAGATAGGACACTTGGAATCTCGATAAAGACATATATCGAGTAAAAAAGAGTAGTTTTCAACTCTTTAACTTATGCCCGGAATTGGCAAGAGCTACGTGCTGTGCGAAATGGATGTATTCTTCAATCATTCGCTACAAAGAACGCCAATATCGTTTCTGAATATTGTTACATGTATTTTATGTTGTACATATTGTTAAATTTTTATAATATATTTCATCTGGTATTTACTTAAGGATTTATTTATGTTATGAAAAAAGAAAACGGATTTGTAACACCTACACGTGATGTTCTGGAAAAATCTTTTAGGGTGGCCATGACAAATGGAGGATACGTCCCTCCGCCTGCACGCTATTCACTACTTACGGTATCCGCATCGACAAATTGTCTATGCAATAAGCTCCCGCCCATCCTACTATTTCCAAACTGGCAAATAATCCTCTCTAGAAGTCATCCCCCTGTCAAATCTGACCTTCCTTCCGCGAAAAATGTTTAAAACTTGACTCGACAAATTATTTTTCCGCCCATTTCCCACTCTCATCGAGCTCACTATAGCCGGATCTTAAAATTGGGACTGGTGTCTGTGATAGACTCTCTACGCGCGGTAGTTCGGTATCGTTAGCAACTATTAAACTAGGAGAATTAGCCGTCTAACAAACTTCCTCTGCCCTTCTGCCCATTATACGATACATGTACTCAATCTCAGACCACAAAGCGATGGAAGTGGTTTTAAGAAAAGGGTACCCATATGAAAAAGAAAAGGGTACCCAAGGTTTCCCATATTTCGAATTTTCTTTGAGCTTATTTAAACAAAAGGTACATAGCAAAAACCTTTACTTTTTTTGTTCGCTTTCAAGCAGATTTTTGTGACAAAATCTTTTACGCCTCAATGACTCCCCTCGCCTTAAGGAAAAAGTCCAAACGCTTATGTTTCAAAGATTACTTATCGAGTTTTAAGTTTTAAACTATTCTAATAGAACGCTTCTACATCTGCTCATGTAGCATTCTTCTAACGATTTGTCGCGAGTGGAATAAATTATCTATAATGTAACAAAAACCTTTCCAACGCTATTATGCGTGAAATAACTGCATCCGACATCCTTTCCAGTATCTTTATATCGTAGCACTGGTCAGTTAGTACAGTTCAGTAAGTAGTTAGTGCGGGGTCCGGCGTTATCTCGTGCAAGTTAGTTACGAGATTGTGGATTTTCATTTAAAAATTACAGTACTTTAACGAAAATTCACCTGTCAATTTAATGTGTGGAGTTCTAAGGCGAAATGCGAAGATAAAATTAATTAAACATAGTAACTGAATAATTAATAAATGAAAATAATGTTTTGTTTTAATAATTTTTGTTTACCGACATCATTTGACTTCGAAATACGAATACGTACTAAAAAAATATAAATAAATAAAGGGTCAGTTATAAATATTTTGCAAAACTGCTCTGTGTAGCACCAAAACAGCGAAATAAATTATATGTATATACCACACGCTATGTAATACATATGCATTTACTATGTAGATTGAAATTGTTACCAAACATCGCACTCTGCAGTTAAATGTGACTGACTCTCTCGTATAATATACGAGCAGCGATATACAAATAAGGATTTAAAAAAGGTTTTCCCGAGGAGATCAGGCTTAAAAATATGTAAATCCTTGAATGCAAAAAACAACAAAAGCTACTTAACGAGACAAATGCATAATGCATTCCCGTTCTGCGGAAAAAATGAGGAAAAAAAACCACGTGCAACTCGTGGTGACTTTCTACGAAAGAATTACGTGGGTACAAGTAGCTGTAGGGTGATTATGCAGAAAATACTAGTATCACTAAAGCATACCACTCTTTGCTAACCATACATATAGCAGAAGTCAGAAAATCATAATTTAAAATCTAAATTCGAAATTATCACAAATTTATAGGAAAAGTTGTATATTGTAGTCACGAATTACGATTAAAAAGTCTACTGTACTTTGAAATCAAGTCTTAGAAGGCATCTATTATTTTACCTACGAGTATTTCAAACAATCGGTACATAGTTTCCTTTCAAAATTGTTTCTTGCCGCGTCAAAAGTGTTAAATTTATCTTTTATTTATTTCTTTTTCATATATATAATACATGCTTACATTTACATATAAACATTTACTACATCTTATGTATACATGTAGTCTGATATTAGTTATCATAAATATTTATATGTTTACTGTCTTTTGTTTCTGTGTGTATACAAATGCTCGTATTATTCCTGTGTACACGCCTACTGTTAGTCAATTCTCAAGTCGCAAGTCTGCTAGAAGATGTTGCGATAAAAATAAGCAGTACCTTTGTGATCATTTCCTCTGTTTTTCTCTGATACTGTGTACCTAAATTATTAACGAAATTAATTCGGTTACACTGCTGTTTTATTTCGTGTAATAAAAAAATAATATTAATAAGGACTACTAAACCAATACGATTCCAGAAAACATGAACAGGACATTATGAATCAAATACAAAATACTATATTTGTTACGTTCCGCCTCCAGCGATTGAGTCCGAGTTTGATTTCCGGTGGGGACATGCAATTACGTACATGTGATATGGCCTGGATGAATGTAGTCCAATAACGTTTACCTTACGCACATTCAATAGAAAAAAAAACATGAAAACTATAACCGAAATTAATACTCGTGTGATTCAGACGGGTAATAAAATATTATAGTAATACAATATCAAAATTAGTTACAAAACAATAATTGACTAATATGATTTTGAATCTGATTCTAAATAGAATTTAATGCATCAAATTTTTCAAGTTTGTGTTTTCCCAAATGATATATTTTCACCAGTAAAGGGCAGTCTAAGTACAAAAACGGCGAGCATTCAACACTTGTTTATCATGTTTTCGCCATTTAAGCGTTATTTATTTCCAAGGTCCACTATTTTGTAGGAGTGCCATTAAAATAAACACTTTTATGCAAGTAATTCATTGAACGGAATGAGCACCTTTTAATGATGCATTACGTAATGTTAACAATTCTGCAAAATAACTTTCTTGCGGGAAATGGTTACGAAAAGGAAGCGTTGTATACAATTACAGGGGAATGCGCTTATTAAATTGAATTACGTTATCTAATTAACATCTGCAGACACGCATCTATACGAACACGCTAAAATGAACCTTGTCTCGCTATGTTACGATCAAACTGACAATAACAATGTGAACGTCCTCGAATAACTTTAATGGAGCGAATGACACAGTAAACTCCATTGAGAAAATTGTATTTTCTTCGCTTACTCTTTACGCCCTTTATTGTACATTCTCATAATTTTATACTAAATCGATTTTTGAACAAGATTTGCAGGACAAATCTCTCTGCTTAAGCAAGCATGTATTAGAGTTTGCTGGGCACTGTTCACTCCGATCAGTTAAGAGAGACTAAAATAGTCTGGACGTAGTACAATGTACTCTCGGCAGAGCCTGCTGCGTACGAGTACCAAAGCTTTCCGCCGCCGATCAGTAGTATTGGTTTTGTTTTATATCAATAGAATGCAATTGCAATGGAACACAACTACGAGTATATCAGAAAGTATTTAATACTAGCTTTTGCCAGCGACTTCGTCGGCGTGGATTAGTAACTTTGGGCAGTATTTTATTATTTCCGGATACTTTTATTGCAAATAATACCCAAATTATTAATAATATAATAGAGGAATAGTCAATATAAGCATTTTGGTCTTGCATAATAACGTTAATACCAATTTTCATCCCCAATTTCATTAAAATCGGTTCAACGCCTTAGGCGTGAAAACGTAGCAGACAAACAGACACAGTTACAATCGCATTTATAATATTAGTAGTGAAATAGGGATTAATCCTTAGAAACGATTTCTGGGACTTTCCGACAACACCACTTATTGGAGGTAGATAATCTGTATCGGGTTCGTTGCTGGAACGCATCGCTTACTCGACTCGTATCAACCTCGGGTTTATTAGTGAGAGTATCAGTCTCATTGTAACCACTCAAACAATAGGCTAATCATTAAAACCAAAACGTATCTGATATCATAATGTCGTAAATTTAGTAGATAAACGAGGAAATTTTCCATACGTTTATCACAATACACGCTAATATACGAGTAAATAAACGAGTATAATGTGATAAATATTTCTATAATTATACGACAACTTTCTCAACTTTGTACAATCAACAAACTTTACTGTAGGAAATAAATGTCCTACACGTTTACCATAAATAAAAATCGACATAGACAAATGCTAACACAGTTTAACACGTGATCTTCTGTGTATTCATTACGTATTCCCTATGGAAACATGCGGTATTGGTGCCAGCATATTACTGTAACAGCACGTATACACTATCGTCAGACAGTCGAAATATCTCTTTCAATTGCTTCTTATTACATATACCCGTTCAGTAGCGGCGGAATTGGATAATTAGTTATCTATATACTTAACAATATACATACAGTGCATTGAACGTTGTAATAAAAAAAGTTGATGATTTTATGTAACATTTTAAAATGTAGTCAATAACATTTCGTATGATCGACCTACCTGCTAGCTTGATAGTCTAGTACATACTGAACCTTTTGGTAGGGCACATGTCTCAATAAACGTTTTAATAACATTTACAGATATCAGGTGGTTATTTCAATTGTAAGTACCAATACATACTATTAGAATACGCCGGTGACAAAAGGAAAACAATTCACCTTAAAAAAACGTTTACTTGTCTGCCAACCCATGAACAGCGGTATATTCATTACGTATTCCCCTATGTAAACATGTGATATTGGTCCCAACATATGACTCTTGTAAGACGTGTTTTATTAAAGCGGCTCGTAGGGCGCCGACACGTGCGTTTCGGCCTCACGCATTTGCATGACGCTGTTACTGAGAATTTTATATGAACGTAATACATTTACTAGCCTCATACCAATTCACCACGCCACACTGTATAAGCGATTTACAATTTCAACGTCTAGCTGATACTCGTAAGGATCACGTCCAGGGATTCCATGAATAAACAAGAATACTGACTTATATATGAGCCCACGTACGAGAAATTTGCTTACTGATTATATTTTATGTATTTATTTTGATTACATTAAGCGGTGTAATTCGTACTACATAATACATGTTGAAATACAAAGTAAGGTTTAAGATCGATAGCATGACGTTCAACATTCCATTGTGAACCACCGTTCCACATATTAATACCGTTATGCAGAACTTTATTGTTATAGCTCCGTTAATCTGCTGTCATCGCTGAACACATAAAACACGCGTATTCTATTAATTTTTAATTGAAGTTCAATGTTAATTTAGTTTTGATACGGATGAAACCCGGACTTCAATTGATGTGTCTGAAAGGAACTGAAAATAGCTGCAATCTGCGTCTGATGCAAGGATACAGTTTTTATGATGCCGTAACCTCTAAAGGATCATTGTGTTTTAAAGTACCAAAGTACCAAGCATAGTACCAAAAGTAAGTACAGGTACCGAAAACAAGTAGAAAAATTAGTTTTATGTGATTAGTTTAAATCGATTGCCCTGTTTTCAAACGGTCCGTTCGGTAATGAATCCTATTAATTTATCGCCAGAAATAGATTGCTTGCATTTCATTGCCAGCAATAACCGTCGGAATTGATCGCCCGCAATTAGTTACCGCAACAACTTACAATTCAGTGGCAGCCCGGAGGTAACTGGTTACGTTCGGTTATATCCGGGGGCTTTGCTTGTGATAAGCTTGGTGGTGTGACGTGCACACGCCATGCGAGCATGCCATGCCAGCCGCCGACAAACATCAAAGCTTTACGCAAGCGACGTCATCAAGTTAGTCAATATTTGATTATTCCAAAGTCAATTCACTGTCCTATTAAGTTTCTATTCCCTCACCCAGAATTTAAAAAGCCTTCCATTATGTATTATTTTTGTTGTATGGATTTTGCTTCTACATATTTACATTTTGTAGCTGTCGTTATTAAATAAATTCGTATTGTAATATGTTCTATGCAATGTCATTGTACATTAAAAACTAAACTAATAAAGATTACACGCTACATTTATATTAATTAATATTTGTACGACGACTTCGGGTACCTCCCCACCTTCTCTGTACATTAGTACCGTTAAAAACAACATAATGACGGGACATCATACAAGTCGTATTTCCATCACTTTGTACATAATTAGACTAAAAGGTACAGCAATTCCGATAATATAATAACTTAAAATATAGCTACATGTACAAAGATACGGATAAGTTTTCATGACAAAGCGTAAAATGGAATACCCGCCTATTTTATGCTACCATATCGGCGATTTTCGAATGACCTGAATAGTCTTAGCATTGAGCAGGTTAATTGCCATAAGTACGATGTGATCAAAACAAAATGAATTCGCAAATACGCGACGAATATCTATATGCACAAATGTTTAAACGATATCGCTTTATTTTATGTCCATGTAAATCACTAGGGAGAATTAATATCGGAAAACATTTCCGTTATTGAAACGTAGATGAATTTCAAATTGGACGCATTTAGGGACATCCGGACACATATTATATAGCGGCAAAAAATGTTGTATTGCAATTTTAGGACTCGCAGACAATATAAAAAGTTTAAATGCCAAAACAAGATGGTTCATAATGATTGCAGATTTTCTAACTGCGTGATTGAGAATCATAAATATTTTATTATTATAACCCCTTCATGCGTACGTGACACTCACAAATGAATCCTAAGCTGTAGGTACCTTCTTTTTAGCTATTTCTATCCACCAATCCGACGATACTCAATACACTCATTAAAAAGATCGAGCATAATCCATTTTTACCAAACGACAAATACAAGAACCGGTAAGTGTAAACTATCAAGCTATACACAAAGGACAGCGCTTGCCCCAGGAGCATGCACCGGACACAAAGCGCACTCGATAAGCAACATTAGCTCACAAACGTACATCAGCCGATGTTGACGTTCAATTTGAATACTCAAAACAAGCGTTCCCCTTCCTAGGATGCACCAAGAGGGTATTCATATTTATCGAAGCGAGATCGGTTTTAAGTATTTTAAGTATATCAAGTTCATATATAGCAAAAAGTCGTGATGCCTAGTGATTTGAAAGTGTATTAATAAAAATATGTCTAATATTACTCATCCATGACAATACTATTTTTACAGTTTCCAATATATTTGTAACACTAAATACAAAAACAATATGTCAGGGACACATTCAGATCCCTGTGTGATTCAAAACAAGGCAGTGCGTTTACTGCGTTAACCAGACGAAAGAACGAAACTGCACATAGGTGTGTACATACATATTTTTATTACATCCACGCACCTAACAAACCAATGTGCTCATCAGAAAAATGTTTATACTAGGTGGGAATCGAACCCACGATCCAGCAGTCAGGGCCTCTAACCAGACTAGCAAAACTAGACAAGCTAACGTGAGTATATATATATGCTTAATATTGAACGAATGAGATGACAGATGTGAGAGATGAAAAAGTGTTATAAACTAACACATAACATATACTCGTATATCTAAGATTATGTTATATACAGACTGATACTATATTACGATAGCCTATGTTGATATTACGTCATGCTATGAGATTATTTGCGCACTATTTCTGCAACCAAATCCTGTGTTTAGATATAAACACTCCCCTGGCTATCGTTGTACACGTACTGAAATGCATTGGCATTCGAAATATTGTTATACATGTATTTGAATGTCTGTGACATACGCTTGTCTTGACTATACTGTATAGAACTTTATCGCTTAGTCGAGCCGCCTATATTTTAGTATATGTGTTTATAGTATTATCGGGTATAAGGCAAACTTCTTTATGTATACTTTTCTATACCAACGCATGCTGTTCGAATAAAACAGTTTCAAATTTCGAATTCCACCATACAAATCTGATCTCTGATCACAATTGATAACATGCGTACAAAATAGGACAGAATAGTTCTTTTCACGCTATTATTGTTATAAGGAAATTGATAAAACCACATTTATTTTTTGTTTATAGAAAGCCACCGTACTTATACGCATACATATTATGTACATACATACACACATAACCGTCACGCCAGGTCCCTAACGGGGTAGGCAGAAAGCACCGAGTGCCAAATATCTCTGTACTTATACACATTCGGAGCAAATCAATAATCGCTCAATCGTCCCCTATTTGTTCAGTCACGCAGTCGATAAAGGAGGACGTTTATTTGATAAGATCAATACGTTCTATTTATGTCAGATAGATGAGGAGCGCACAAAGGCGCTAAACGTTCGAAAAATCCAATTACCATAAATTCCTTACTACTTCGACTACACGAGCCCCTTTATCTTTTGTACTTCGGATCGGTTTCTCTCTATTGACACCCTTCTGTTTCCACACCGACTCCCTTTCATGGGGTACGACACGATCGATACCCGTAATTATTAGCTTCAAAACCTTTTAAACTCAATTAAATGTGTAAATGCCACTAATTCAATTCACGAAAGATTTCGATGCAGTACCTAGTAAAATTGACGATTTTATAGAAATACATTTAGACACAAGTCCGGTGAAGAAAAGCTTATTATGAAATCAAGGAATATTTAAACGATAAAAAGGTATGGGATTGAACGTTTTACCAGGCTGGCTGACAGCATGTAATATTTATAAAACTCAATTTGTAAGCAGATGACAGCGGGCAGATGATACTCATAGCTGTTACTTTTACTCCTTATCGTTCTGAGCCCATACTGCAACTTGGCTGATTTTTTTTTGTTATTTAACGTAGTACGTTCTTTCGTCGGCTTTTCCCCTGGTCTGTTATAGCCTGAAGGACGCACAAAGCCGATGAATGATGACAAAAACATGTATGACCTTCATTGAGTGCATTTACATTCCTATAAAATACCAAAATCGAACTCATACCTTGTTTTGCTTTTAAATGTGTAGTAGAAAATCTAATAACAATTACAGGTATGATGATCATCAGAATAATCATAGGAAATCACATACACTGTAAATGTAAATGTTATAACTCAATAAACGTATACGGTACAAAATGTATGTGTTTATTCAAACAAAACACATCCACACACTGAATGCGTGACAACCTTTTGGAAGTATTGATGCTGTTTTGGCAAATGCACATTCACGGCGGTGACCGAGGTACCTGTTTTGATGTTAAACTTCTTAGTCGTGTCGTCTGCGACGTGCGCTAAACACCAGCACTAGAACATCGAGGGAGTACGTGTAATTTTACTCCATTCTCTATGTTTTACATTCTTCCCGCTTCCTCACGGAGCGTTCCGACTGGGAACCGGTTATTTCTTACGTTCTGTACTAAATTCGCAGTTAGGAAATTGAATTTTTCGAATTCCACGTCTTGCCTTCGCTACCACTTTGTCTTGACCTCCCAGCCCCCCTCGAGACTTTGCAAAATACAGCAGAAAGGAGTAAGTTTTTTGAGTTGAGATGTCTTAGTGACTGGTCTCGACTCGTTTTGTTCTCGATCGGCGGGCAAGAAAGGAAGCAGGTTTGAAAAGCCCAAGGTATGTTTATTTTCGTCTTCACTGATATTGTCACAAGTGAACTGTACTGAGGGGAAGCTTATGAGAAAGTCCCCCGTACGTGTATTGGATTCCATTGTTTACTTAGATACATATAAGTTAATTTATAACAAAAAATTTCCGATGTTAGGGATTAAGACTATTTTAAGACAGCCTAAACGTAGTTTTTTTAAACGATTTACAATATTTTTCCCTTCATTAGTTCCAGTATTGAATACAGATATCATTCACTCAATTTCACAGTAGGTATTACATATAAACGAAGGAAAGACAAATTAAAATTTTGAACATATTCTTACCTTACATTTACCTTCTCTTACATTTACCTACTTGTACATATAGCGATTCATCGCAAAACTTTTCACAACTTGCTACCATTCATAACCAAACAATGAAATGTTACGATACTCGAGGGTATGAGTATCCAAAACAGTTGGAACCATTAAAGCTTTTCTGTAATATCACTCTTTCTCTAACTCACTTTTAACACAGCAACTCATCTTTACAAGCAAAGTATCAAAATTTTAATTTGCAATCTCCATCGTTGCAATTTTAGCTTGCATTGTGAAATTTATAATTACTACCGTCTATTTGTATATGCAACTATATTGTTTGCGCAATAGAGTTGACTTTTGGATGTGAATTTTAAAAAACAGTTAACACAAAAGTCATTACGTTGGCTCGACAAATACCGCTAATGACAGCAACTATTAAAATTGAAACGAAATTGTCCATTTAAAAGCTTATTTCATACAAAACTCAGCGTTCCCATTTACCAATTGTACTGAATTTTCAAGCAGCCGGGTATTGCTATCAAATTTTGCTTACCCAATATTTTATTTAATTATTTTAGATATCGATAGCATTTAGGGTAAATATTACACTGCTAAATCGGGAAGACCTAAACATCAGATAAACATACGAGTATATAAGGACCGAGGCGTAGTCAACACAACTTCGCAATATTTCTAAAGGAACACTAAAGTACCGTGATCAAACATAACAATGCTTTGATTCCCCCTACGCCTTGATACTTTTCGCGCGAAACCTACCAGATGTCATGCAACGAAAATAAATATTAAATTTGCAGACTCGTAATAGAAACCAGTATAAAGTTCGATAGTATACCACCTATTTAATATACATACATACATAGAAGTAGTTGCATTCGGTATAAAGAACAGTAAGTATTAAATTGTGATCGTAAAATTTGGCAATACATTACATTTCCTGTTTATTTCTAAAATAATAAGAGGTTGTCCGAGATTAAGTAGACAATTTATGGACATCAAGAAGTATAAAACCCGTTTCTCAATAGCATTTCATTCAAAGTAATTGTTTATTAATTGTGCATTATTTATCCATCAATAATATAAAGAAACCAGAGCGCCTCTTAAACATCACACCTAAGATTTAATTAAATGGTGTGAAACCACTTTAGCTAATCATAAAGTATACGAAATAAATCAACAGAAGTTTAGAGGATTTCGTTTAAACTCTCTCCGTCATTTAAGGCTAAAGCAATATACAACTTAAAACAGCATTAAACTTTCTTGTATGCAAATATAAAGTTGCTAAAACAAGCTACTGCTCGCAAAATATATCGCAAAATATCAGCGGTATAGCAGTAAAAACAAAATGCAAGTATAAAAGATTTCGTAGTAAGGGTTACCTCTCTATAAAATAAAAAATATATATAATATTATAAGGTGCAATGCGATATATTTTGCGAG
>DWQT01000041.1:0-37098 GCA_018244895.1 Myscelus amystis hages | reverse complement strand
AAATTATTTTCAGTGATTTTGAGTCAGAATGTAACTGAAGCATTCCATACAGTAAAAAGCACAGATAAATATGTGGAATGATTTGTCGAAGCGCACGGAGTCCGGGAGAAGCAGGTGGCCGGTTAAATATGTCATCACCGTTATACAGCCGCGGCGGCGGCGCGCGGCGGGCTGCGTACCGACGCACTATTGCTAACAGTTCCAGTAAAAAATCTTATCGGATGAACTTTTTCTTTTTTCAAACCCTTCAACGGAAACAGGGAAGACAAGGTTTAACTTTAAAACATGAAATCGAGTACAACAATCCAATATAAAACTAGACATAAGACAACTTATTCACTATGTTCATCGTACTGGTTTTACAATGTACTATTTAATAAATTACTTACTTACGTGTTTTGGAAAAATTTGTAAAATTTCGACTAAGTCCATGAGCATTCTAGAGCCGGCATTGTCTGATTCGTTTCGACATATCTGAACTTCCTCGGTTTACCAAAATTTTCAAATTTTTCTGAATAATTCCTGTAAAGCTTCGTGATAAGCAATATAGCATATTCGGTAAATGAGATATGCTACGCGCTACGCAAGTGATTCCCGCCTCACGCTACGGCCCACGCTACGTGTTAATTATCGCCATATCATTATAGACAAACAACATATTATAATATTAAAATAAAAGAGTTTCATAAATATAATTAACTTCTTCAACTCTTTTATTAGTTCACTGTTACATACGGGTCCTGTCCTCTCACAGTTAAAGCGTTTTAAGGCTCTCGAGTTTGCCAAATGCGAATCAGCAAACTTCTAAATCTCAGTAAAGTTTATATACTTTATAATGTATCTTTAGGTGTGCAGGTTTCTTCACGTTTTCCTTTACTGGCAAAGCGAGTTAAATGTTATTTAAATGCGAGTTATTTAAATTTTAAACTGTACAACTCTTGTAATGTTTTTAAAATTTAAGGTTCCAGTATTAGAACTCGAGCTGCGAGACTGATATCCAAACCGCTGCTACTGCTTAAGTAAGAATGATAAGTAATTTTAAGTTCTACCAAAGATTGCGATAACCGCCCTTCTTTAGAAGAGCATTGCAAATAATTATAACGTTTAAAGTTAGTCGCAATAAAAAAGGATTGGTAACTAAAAGATACAAATAGACTAAATATGACATATTTGGGCGCAGAATTTTAAGATATGTAATTAACACCAAATTTCTGTAAAAATTGATTACGTTATTTTAAATTTCGTAAGCGGATCAAATGTTACGAAATATAAAAAGAACTCTAATATAAAAGAGGTCACTTAAAGCAAACAAACTATAATATAACAGTAAATGCTAATAAACAATAAAATGGTCATAGATTAATCGCGTTCAAACGGAATGACCACGTTATGGAAAAGTGTCGTTGTTATACGACACAAAAACATAACGTGGTACTTGATATGACGACTCCCTTATGGAGAAAGTATATTATTGTTATTGAGTGCGTTCGTATGTCCAGATAAAAAGCAGCTGTCTGTGTAAAATTGTAAAATGTAATATTTTAATTGCTTTTATATTAGATCTAATTCGACAGTGGTAACGAGTAATACTCGTATACGCGATTTACTCGCATGTATGCATATTATTACACAATATTGCTTTAACGTTTTAACAAAGAGATGGATAAAATATGCTAATTTAAATTTCATCAAATTATAACATCTGTACTAGGCACAGGCACATTAAGTAATGATAATAATGATTTATTATAGTTAATCATGATCATTTATTGATTTCCGAGAATAATTAAATTACGAGTAGATGTACTGTCGGTCAGTATTAATAAATAATGATGTTAGCACACGTATGAGATTAAACATTATATTATGGTGTTCCTTCATCATTTATTCGAATTACTTTATGAATGCCGCTGTACGAAATATTAAACAAGTTCTCATAGTTATTAAAGAGTATTGTAAGCGAGAATAGCAACGCTGCTAATGGAAAGCGGTCAGCGCAGCATAGACAATTACAGGTCACCTCGAACGAAAACATTTTCCGTCAGAGATTAATTGCGGCCGCGCAACCACCCTCGAGGGCATGTGGATTGTGGATTGCTGTGTTTCTAATTACACCGTTTCATATTACCTTACATATTTACACTGGAAACGATATGTAGAATACGATTTCCAGTTTAAATATTAATAGTAACGTACTCGTACCAACCGCCCAAAATCTATTCAAAATCAACATTAATGTTCATTCGACGACTATTAAGGTATATTAGATTATAAGAAAATTTTGCACACCTACATCCTTGATAAATAAAATAATATATGCATAGAAAAGAAACAAAAAAATACTAATATCTGACGTTACATAGGCCTTACTAATATTATAAATGCGAAAATGTGTTTGTATGTCCTTCTTTCACGCCAAAATGGAGCAACGAATTAATGTTACTTTTGGTATGGACGTAGATGAGTGACATACCTACACTCATTTTCGCGAGAATTATCTCAATTTTAAATAATAACACGTCTTCAGAAATGAGCGGTACGTGTGACATAGGGTGTGGCGTGTGAACAAAACATTTTTTTTGGAATACCCGAGCGAAGTCGCGGGCAACAGTTAAGACAGAATATATTTGCTCTGTTTCGCGATATCCACGACGACATGGAGAGTAATGTGTTAGTAGAATAACCAGTTCAGAGAAATTCTATACAGCTGAATTGATGCATCTGAGGAATTTTAATTACCTATATTACTTGGAACTTTATGTTCTTCACCACGCTATCACGCCATGTTAACAGCATTAAGTTATTACGCTATCAGGTTCGTAAAATAATAATTTAACTGGTTAGAGCCAAGACAACATTTGAAATAGTAACATTTAAAACTGTTAATAGTAGCACAACTTCCTTTACAAAGTTGTCGAGTGAGCTGCGAGTATCTAAGATAAGGACATCATAGGCGTGAGGAAATATGGACGAATATAAATATTTTATTGTGTTAACCTAACGGACACTCAAGGGCCAACTCAATAAGCGGCCGTATAAATTGTTCTCAATTCAATATTTTTATGCAAAAGTAATAAAATAATGTTAAGAAAAAACCAGTTTAATTTGTGCATGTTTCGAATATTTTGAGAGGAGGCCCGCGGTCGATGTCCGCCGCAGACCGCACGTCCTCGCGCAGGCTAATGCTACACATATTATGCGACTAATACTCAATAATCCATTACGTACACAATCCTTTCAATTAGTCAAACGCTGAAACACGCCTTCCTAGCATTCATTTGTATTTTCATAAGTCTTCAAATCAATATGATCTTAACTACTCGTATATTATTTACTAGCTATTGCCCGCGGCTTAGCGCGCGATAAATTCGGACTAAAACAGTCCCCCTTTACCTATACCATGAAAATGTTCTATCTTTGGAATATCTCAATTCATAAATATATGCATGTACTACATATATATGTACATATGTACTCATATATGTATGTACTACATTCTTACTTATTGCCATTAAGAAATTCTGAATTGCAAGGCGTGCGAAGCCGCGGACAAAAGCTAGTTATACATAATATAAACTTTTCTCTTGAATCACTCTATCTATTAAAAAAACCGCATCATAATCCGTTGCGTAATTTTAAAGATCTACGCATACATAGGGATAGGAAGCGAAAGCGACTTTGTGTCATACTTTGTACTCGTAAAGATGTAGATTACCTACTAGATATACTTTTTTATTGAAGACTTATATATACTATAGATATACTTTTTTATCGCGACCACTTCGCCTAATTAATAAAATGTATGCTTAAAATGTATATAATATGTACGATCTTTAGCAACGTTGTCTGCTTAACAAAATGCATATCAATGAGCGAATATTATGAAAGTCAAAAGCTAGAAATGACTATATTCATCCAAAAGCGCAATTCGCCTCGTCAGTTCGCCTAGCATCATATTTCTACGTCATCATGTTTCCAACGGAAAAATCATGTATGTAAGTATCTACGTATCGTCCTTACGATAAGGTTGCTATCGAAAGCTCACCTACCTACACCGATTCATTCGTAGCTTTTTGTCTCAAGGGAATGCGAGTCGTCAGACTTTGGTCTGGCCTATAGGACCAGCAGCGCGGGGGGCCCGTACCTCGCCCTTTTGTTTTTATACCCGTGCAAGAATGCAAAACAATTATAATTCCCTCGGGGATAAGTCGCCGCGCGCTCGGGGATCGAGCGCGCGTAATCGCAAACGATTCTTGTTCTTCTCGTATCTTATTCGAATTGCGGTTTAGAAAAATGTATGCTTAATTGGATTAAGCTGGATCAGTCCGGAGAACGACCAGTAATATCTTGTTTATTGGTAATAGTTGGGAGCGGTAGCACGGGGAGCGGTCGAAGCGAGAGGAGCCGAGAGGGACGCGAGGCGGACGGACACTCAGAGGCACCGACTCTGGCCAATCCATTTACGTTAATTACGCCGAGATGGGGATAAATCGGCGTCCAGCCGTCCACCGCCGAGTTACGAGCGAACCGACTATAAAATAAATTATACCCACTTCGTTCGCCTCCACTCAGTTTTTTGTAGCCGTCCAAGATGAAAAAAACAAAAGCAAAACCTCGAGAGGACGAAATACGAGGCAAAGACAAAGCTTAAATTTATCTACTGATAATATAGACGTAGGGCGGCGGGCATGGCAGACGCGGCGTTGCCGGGTGGCCGGCCAAATTATACAGGCGGGCATTCCTGCGCCCGAGCAAAAACATGATATATCGCCGTCTTGTGACGAAATATTTGAAATTTGGGGACCCGCCACACTCTAAATGGAATTTACTTCAAATATTATCTCCGACATTCTTCCTAAACGACTTTATAAGGGACTGTATGAAACCAAACGTAAAATGTATGTGTAACGTAAAAATGACGTATACAAGCACTTAAAATGGAAATGCTTAAGAGGTGTCTACAAAATTCCACTACGAATGCCTTTTTTGGAGACGGGTTTGGTATGTTAATACACGCGCGCATTTTTTCGAGGAATAATATGCGTAATACAATTATTATTGCTTATCAATTCGTAAAATGTGTAAGGAGTGATTTATTCGTTTGTAGTTGAAATAGAACAGTTACTGGCTTAATACTTTGGTTTTATTTCTCATTTTTGAAAATTAGCGGCCATTACAGCAACGAACAAAACACGAGCAGAGAGAGCGATGCAGCGGAAGGAAAAGTTCTAAAATGTCAAAAGTGACATCTGTGTGGAATGCGGGAATTTAAAATATACTTCAACAGTAGTGTAAATAATTATGTATTGATTTTCAAGAAATGGTGACTGGTGAATGAATTTAATATTTTTGTTAATTACAAGCACAAAAAAGGAATAAACCAGTACAGAATAATGTACATATATGCTGCATACGTTGATGTTTAATATTGTACGGGAAATGTGAGCTAGTAGGTAAAGATGCATAGTTAGTTCATGCATCAGATTGTTGTACAGACATTATTTTTATTGCCTTGCATTTGACTAAGGAGTGATATTATGTCTACATCTATTTGATGTTAAAAATGAATAATAAAAAATATATTTCAAACGTTTGCCGCTAAGGTACTTATCTAACCAAAATACTAAATTTTCGTTAGTTACTTTATGCTGATTTGTAAATGTTTTAAGTATATAGTAAATAAAACTATTGTTAAATCAGGGTCACAAAATTATAAGAAATATTTGTTTAATTAAATCTTTTATTATATCATTATCGTTTTAATAAAATAATAATTACACGAGTATATACACAGATAGATTATGTACAATTTTCGAGGCCACTACTATATATACATTGGGTCCACGATTTATCACTATGTCCGCACCAGGCCGCAGATGCCTTCGTCATCGGCAGCCACAGCCTACCACCATCATGTCTTGGTAGTTCTTAAGCACCACATTGTTCACTTCATCCATATACAACATGGATATGGAAGACAGTTGCGTGGGAACACAACACGCCTTAGGCACCGCCGCGGGATTAACCGAGTTTACTAAAGTCTGTACGATTGCATGGTTCGTACCATTAAGATGATCGGAGAGAGGGAAGGGACAATCGCCTTGACAATAATACGCGTCATATCCGAGAGGAGCGACGATCCAGTCGCTCCAGCCCACGTCGGCGAAGTCGACGAACAGCGGCCGCCGCTGGCAAGTCTCCCGCGCCTCCTTGCGGCGGTGGTGCGCTCGGTGGCCTCTCCTCTGAGGCGCCCGCTTACTGCGCGTCAGCAGGGTGTCGCCTCGCTCGCGGGCGGCCCTGGCCCGCGCGTCTTCGCTGTATAGCAGCAGCAGCGGTTGAGCCGCTTGCCACTCTTCCTCGTTTTCTGTTGCGCGTCTTCGTACTCTAACATGCGGTAAGTGCGCATCCGTGCTATTCGCATTCTCTTCTAAGACTCTCACAAGTAGTCCATGATTGTTTTTTGGTTCTTGTAGCCACCTCCGAGCGGCGCTTAAAGCGTCGGCGTTCACCGCTCTCTCGGCGGACCTCAATGGTACAGAATCGAGCAACCTCAATATGGGATCGGTTCGTCCACGCCGGCCGGGCTGAACGATATCGTACAAAAGTAATCTCTGAAATCCTGTAGATCCTTTGGAGCGCTGAAACGTTAAGTCGGCGCCTCGAACGATTTCGTCGTTCGGTATGCCGCTTATATTGAAGAATAATCGGAATCGGTGTTCTCCGGGAAAACGATCGTCGAGCTCGGTGGGCGTGTGATGGAAGGATCGGGCCGTGTTAGCCGCGGCCGCGGGGAAGACGGTTCGGGCGTCGTACAGCATGCGCATGGCGCGCGGCACGGGCGGCGGCGGCCGGGCGCGCGGCGCGGGCCGGCGCGGCAGCCCCAGCAGCGCCAGCAGCTGCCTCTCGGCGGCGAGGCGCGCGGCCTCGTCCAGCCCCGCGCCCGCGCACAACGCCACCAACGCGCACACCACCGCGCACGCGCACGCCCCACGCATAATTCTCCTCGACCCACCTGTAACCGCAAAATGTTTTCATTTAAAATCAATATTTTTCTTTTGATCCTAAACAATATGATACTAAAGAGTTTAAAAGATTTTTAACCCAGCGGGATCATATTTCTAGATAAATTAACGACTAAATTCATTACCAGTTATTCGACAAAGCTTAACATTGTGTTAGACCGGTAGTGGCGTTATCTAGCCATTTCTAATAAACGCATCGACATACATATTGTATTATGTGTTCGTATGGTCAGTAATGCAAATGCATATAGTATAAGTACATTTGATGATTATGACCACGTGTTATACTAGAATAATGAAAAAAAATATTAAACTGCTTTTATGATAGGTTGCAGATTTATTATTAGGCAAAGTTATTTGTATTATCTCACGATACGTTAAGACATGAGTAGATATTTAGAATCGATCATTAGAATAAGAGCAATAAATTCTTTAACATTTATTAAATAAAATGCATTTTTACATACGCTTAATGAACATTATAATCTTATTGATCGAATTTATAGCTTTCATAGACACGCCTTATAAAAAAAAGCGAAAGATAAAATGGATACAATACAGACATGTTTAATAAATACCTAATTTGTTTTCATTGCTCAGTTTCAAACATTATAGTTACGAGTATCTATTGTGTCACACTAATTAATTTATATGAAATTAATATACCTAATAAAAAAATATTTTACCAATCTGAAATGCTTCTGTTTTAGATAGAATAAAAAACAAGGATATTATTTTGAGAAAATAACATTATATCTCTCATACAATACTAATGCTAGTGAACTATTAATGAGTTGGAAATTAATATCACTCTACTTCGAATCTGCAGTTAGATATTTCATTATTTGCTAATGATCATCTAAATTTTAGCTCAACTTAGCTTGCAAAATATCGTGTTTTATGTATCTAAGTACCATTCAATTATATTTCTTCTCTATTCATAATTATTAACATAATATTTGCATATACGTGCCGTAAACATTATTATTTATGTAATATATCATAGTTATCAATTTATATTCTTCATAGGAATATGCAAATCATTATTGTAAAGATCAAGAAACGGTGGTTATTGCGTTTTATAAATTAATTTCTAATCTTTTACGTTGCCTAATAATATTAATATCAATATAATAATGATACACATCCATGTGAAGTTGTAGAGTTTATAAATGTTACTCTACATTTATTTTTAAGTATATATCAGAAATTATAAAGATTCCATTGCAATCACTAAATCTTCATTCATGATATAGTTATAAAATAAATCTACGATAAATACCTTCTACCATGAAGCTTTCTTATGTAAGGGCGTAATCTCCTTGACCCATTTACATCCGGGAAATTATAAGAATAACTCTCAGTTGGTAGAATTTTTGCAATGTACATACATTATAACATAAATAAACGTTGAGTGAAGATTGATATTTATTTTTGTAATTTTACATGGCATTATAAAGTATTTAGTGTGTGAAAACAAACAAATATGTAGTTTCACATCAACACAACACTCACAATCGACCACAGATTTAAGTACAAATACTTTCCAAATGCCTGAAGTAAAAGACATCAACGAGATGCGTTCGACGTTGGTTCCATGGCGGCAGTTACGTCTCTATCTTGTACCTATCAACTATAAATGCTAACAGATGCTGTTTACCTTCAAGAAAAGATTACTACTTGTTATGACTGAAATTGCCTGTTTTCAAATGGATAGACATTTGAAAAACATTGTGTCCCAATTAGTAGTTAGAGACGTAGAGTCGTCGGAGCATTTTGTTATTACAGTGGTAATGTTTTGATCGCTCTAGCACGGCCAATCGAATCATGGCATACGTATTTCGAAAATAATGCGGTCAAACCAGCCGCAGGCGCACGACCGCTTGACTCTCTCACTCACCCGAAATTTAAACGCATCCAACGTCGATAGTCACACAAAATCCGCAAACCGTGATATCTCCGCGAGTGAGAAGCGCACAGAGTCAACGCTTCGGGAATAAATGGAACCGCACTCGTTCACGATCGAATCGATGGCACATAACAACAGAGCGGGCCGGTAACATCACTGGCGCGTGTTTGCGCGCGGGAGCGAGTACGCGCGCGGCGTGCGTGGACGTCGTCGGACGTCGTACGAGGCGGCTGCGGCGTCGCGCATGACGTGCTCGCGGCGCTGTGCTCGCGGCCGGAATGACGGCCACGGCTCCAGACGCGGCGGCGTCGCTGCGGGCGTGCCGGCCCCGCCCCGCGCCCTCCCCGGCCCCCGCTCGCACTCACACTGGCGCCCCGCCCTGCGCCCTCTCGCCGCACCCACACCCACCACCGATCAGCCCTTCCTACCCCTTCGACTAATTCTCACTAATTATTTCACCCAAGAATGGCTCACCTTATCATATTGATTCATGGACTACATTTCAGTTTATCTGTACTGTTCTTCTTATTTCTTGAGACTAAATCTGATTTTTAAAATTACGTATATGATGAAGTGATATTGCCACCAACGACATTCCGTAAGAGGGTACGCGTCACACGGCAAATTGTAAAATTCTATCAAATCTTGTACAAATACAGTACAAATATAATTCAGTAAGCACAGGACAAGAAAACGTTGAAATGAAAATGTTAACTTTTATATTGGTACTTGATAATTTTTACATTACACTGGCTGAATTGGCGAACGTTATTTTGTGATATAAATATGTACATTATTTCCAGTGAATATTTTCTGATTCTAAGTCAAAAAATTACGAATGTGCTATGGTAAATGTGTTTGAAGGGTTTTGTTTTGTTTCAAATTTCGGAAGTGTTTCGGATTCATTGTCATAATATTTAAATAAATATATTTATGGTACGTACGCTATTATAATACTCGGTGGATTAAATATTAAATAACCTTATTCCACTTTATTTATTGTACTTATATTTAAAAATAGCTAAAGAGTTAAATATTTTTTATTGTTAATTTTGACTAAGTTTAATCAAATTTTTAAATTCATCTATTTAGAAATAATTAGACATCGGTAATGTTAATTCATTTTCACCTTCTACCACTGTGATCCCTATTTTTACTCATCATATTAAAAACAGAGCAAACCTATATTTTAAATTTGAATCTACTACACAAATAAAAAAATTAAAACAAATAAAATTAAACAAATAAATTGTAAGTGACCATGACTTACCAATTCCTTTTAATTAATAATCAGTTTTTATAAACTAGAAATATTTGAATAAGCCAAAAACCATGATACCAATTCAATTATATTATTTCTACTATGGAATATTATTTAACCGTAATGTCAGTTACAGTTGATTACGTTTGAATTTCGAATATCTATAAAATCATAAAACTTCTTACCGTTGGTAGTGAAACTATTGGTATCTGCAACTACGTAATAGAGAGCACTGCACAAGATTTTAACACTTAAATATATTTTATATATCAGAAAGAGTTTTTGGAAAATAAGAGAAAAATATTCGATAACAAATTCGTTGAACGCACTCGTAACACACCTGTCGCAAGAACTACTGAACGTACTTTAAGAAAATATTTGTGACGCGTCTCTACCATCTAGACAATACGGCCCCACGTAAAAACATCTCGATCAAATGGAGTGGGGGTAGGGTGTCGAACGGTGAGATAATAAGTTGATTTACAAACCTCGCCACTGTCCCTCTCTATTATTTTCCACTTACTGCAAATGTTACAATAAATGAAATTTAAGAGAGCAAAATGGATTTTTTATTTAAAAACAGGCTAAGGCCTCTTTGAAGAGTTTTCCCTCTTATTTGAGTTATATTGTAATTGTATGCATTATACATATATCTATGTAGGTATATCATCGTATTAAAAAAGGTAGAGTTACTAAAGATTGTATTAAGAACTACTGCTTCGATTTCACGAGTATTAAATTATTCATTTAAGGGAATATTATCTAAATAAATTTTGTATTCAGTGATTTTTTATTTCTCTTGCGTACATAAGGTACAATAAACCAATTGACCTATTTAAAAATATATAATCTAAATTAATGTTCATTTTTTGTTCCGAGGTTATTCACTGTTTTTTTTTATATCTAACTTTCATACGTCTATTTAATTTTTCACTGAGATACTTGTCATTTCACCATTTATTTTGTCTTCACGGTTTTATTTATTTTCAACTTCCATCACTATATCATCCATATATTAGGGTTTATTAAACTTTAAAGCAATAAATATAATCAAATCATAATTTGAATGCATTTTATTGAACTTTTTACTCATTCTTAAATATGCAGTAATAAAATAATAAATCCCTTCCTAACAATTCAAAGCAATATTAGAATAAAAGAAACTTTATAATAATCAATCCATTTATCAAAAGTATTCTTATTAACGTTTATGTGATGGAACTGTTTCTATGGAAGTTTTTTCGAAGACCAAAAATATAGGAAAATATGTTAATATCAGCTTCAGACGTTTAGACAATAATGTAGAGTAAGATACGATTATAATTGTAGAATTAAAATACTTTATATTGACATCCATACTTTCACTGTTTCCAGTTATAGTAGCTTAAAGTAGGAACAATTGTCTTTCAACTCATTCAACATTTCAGTCTCTTTCAGGTTTAGACGGTTTTTGTTTACGGTTTCTTTCTATAGAGTTCTTCATCAGGCTTCTTTTTGGTCTACCGCACCTACAGGTTAAGTAAAAAGTGATTTGGATTAAACCGGTGAAAAATAATCTGTACTAGTACGATTTTTTGGTCATGAGTTTTAAACGGAGCTGTAAATATTGTACTTTGTGATAAAATATTATTATAAATTAAATTTGGAATATAATTGATAAAGGGGCAATATGCGCATATAAAGCTAAGAGGTTAATGTTCCCTACAATACTATATGTAACATGTGACCAAGAGCTTCATTTGATCTGCAGACCCACATCACAGATAATCTGATAATCCCAAATGTAGTCATTTCTATTAGACATATTAATAGAGATATTTTGCAATAAGTAATGTTCTTTGTCACAGCTTTATCTGTCTGTCGTGAATCGCCTCATCAAAGCTTTCTCAAATTCCTACATCTAACACGAGGTACAAAATTAAGACAACTCACTCCCTATATACGTTTACTCATATAGGCCGGTGGGAAAATTTCTTTGCTAAAGTATCACTAGCTTATTCACCGAAAACCCTTGCTATCGAGTGCAAAATATGTTACCGTTAAAAATGTTTTGTTCTACAAAACCATTATTGATCATCCAGTTATTTCGATCAAAGCAAATCTTTTCACAACACATCCTTCTAGTCTTCGTTGTGTTTTGTTGAAAAAAAAAACAGAAGTTACCGTGTGACTTACTGTGAACAAACATATTCAAGGAACTAGTTAGCGAAAAGTAGCGGTCATTAACACTAAAATTTTAAATGTATATTATACTGTTACTTGTCGGCATATTTTTGTTTTGGTTTCACAAAAGTATTAGTCATACATCTATTCTGTCAATGCTTAAGATAAAGAGCCACAAAAGCTATCTTTATCGGAAATTCAAACAGTTTGTTCTAATACCTTTGTAGTTACCTTTTTCACGTTCGTCAGATAAGTGCAGAAGCTGAACTGTTGTCTTTTTCTTCAGTTGTGCTGATCAGATTAAAAGTATTAATAATAGAACAATCGAGTCAAAAGCAAAATGTATAGAGAAAATGTTACCTAAGTTCGCATCGCGTTGGAGCGATTAGCCCACACAATGAGCGTAGTAGTAAAAGATCATTGTAAGTTTCGCGCAGATTCTGCGAGATTGTAATTTGATTTCGTCCGACGAGACACGTGCCTATACCGGTATAGCCTGTGGCCTGTTTTCCCTAGGAGTGATAACCAAAGCAGTTTCATTTAAATACTGTCATTTAGAGAATAAAACTTTAGAATACATAATATTTAAATTAACTTATTATTGTAGTGAGCAAATTTTAAAGTTAGTCTTTTCTGCTTAATCCGGGGGACAAAATATGTAGATAAGTGAGACTTGTGATAAATAGCCTGCCTGCTTTAAATAATTTTATCGGAAGCAGGGGTATATCGCATCATATTCATATTTTAGGCTGCGCTGCAAGGAGCACGAAGAAAAAGAAACATCTCTTACATGGCCGTTTAAATAACCAGTCTCACAAATATTCATGAGTTCGTCATTACAACCAAGACGGGTTTGCAGACAATTTTTAAAACTCGTAGGTATCTATCATATCACCTACGATTTTATTGAAATAAGGTCTTCGTGTATTCCCAATTATTATATATAAATAAAATTACAGCGCACCGAGTGTATACATTGTTTCTCCCGTTTTCTGATAAAGTAAATGGGTGTAAATTTATTGGTAAACAATGAACACTATTCGGTCCGGTGCCCGGCGGAGGCCACAGTTACGTGTTACCTTATCGGCACGTTTGTTTCCATTTTACGTTACTCTACAACTTGACGGAATTTTGAATGCCGCGAAATTATTATTAATATTCTAAACTGATTTTATGTTATGCGATTCAACTACTAAGTTTTACGTTATAAAAAAATTTGATTTGATAAAAATATGAATAATTTTGTAGTCGTGTTAGTGTAGTCATTTTATATAGGAATATTTAGTTGTTTAACATTTTATATCATATATTAATATAATATAATATTTATGTACGAGATATATTATACGAGTATGTTTATATTAATATACAAATATATAAATTGTAGCTAGACTGATACAAGCTGCTTACATACAAGAGACTCATATTTTGTCATGATCTAAAAAAATCTATACGCATTAAATTTGATAATCAATCGTAACTTGATACCATCGCTTGTAATAGGCACTTAATATTATATAAGCGCTTTATTTTTTTCCTCCCAATATTATAATGGTAATCCATTACTTAACAGAGGTTTTTTGATAATGTAACAAACTCTTTATTTTTATTTCTTATTTTTCCTCCATATTTTATTTATTTAAAAGTAAGTTACATTGAAATGCTAAAAGTCACGATATCTAGATTTGTTTTTATATAAAACAGCATAGAAAAAGCCTTAAATACACATCCGGTTTCGAAGTAACACATTCCACATACTCTTAAGAAGATTTGTAACAAAAAAATACTATTAACTTGTCATGAAACTGCATCCATCAAATTGAAATTTCTGAGATCTAATATCGTTCTGAGAGCCGGCTACCGGGGCCGTTACGCGCAAATAACAAACTGTTGTTCTTGTTTTTTTTATTCTTTTTTTTCGGCGCGTGTCTCTTGCGATCCGTTATACGCGCGTTGCTGGCAGCGAAAGTTAGAAGTCGCTCGGAATTTTATACCAGTTTTTCTTAAGGATGTAGTTACCGGGTATATTTATTGTATACATATTATATACTGTGTATTGAAATATGCCTTCGAAACTCAACGATCGAGATCTTAACATAGTTATTCAAGGTTAGAGTAATTACGCTCAAACAGAAATGAAACAAAGGCACTAAATACTACAATAAATGAACCTAATTGCTATGCGACAACCGTGTAGTGGCAAGTGTAAATCTAATGTCGGCTAATTTGTAAACTGCGGCTACCTTCCGTTAGCTTATTTACTAACTACGCATGTAGAGTGGCCATGTATTACCTATATATAGAAAATAAGTAACGTTACGTTAACAAAGATATCTAATTAGCTTTGCATATATTCAAATCGTCGTTGTAAAATAATGACAACCGATGAGTTAGCAGATAACTATTAACATTCACGCACGAATTCATAAATGACGAGTAGCGCGGATAATATACAAACTATGGCGGAGCTGTCCGGAGCCATGCCGTCTGACACCCACGGCCGCCGCGTCCTGCTGCATTGACTCACCAATTCACGTCTCATGTACGTAATTAGTCCATTAGCACGCACGCACCACTCAAATGCTCAATTAGATCAACGACCGTCGGGAATAGCTGAGCACATTACGTCGCCCGGGCCCAACTCAATGAAGCTCAGGATAACGTACAAGTACTTCTAATTGACACATTTCATATTCCCCAGTTTCCTTAAAGATTACACCCGAATAAGCTCGATGCTTGTCGCCTTATTGCAAGGTTCGTTTTGTGTATTCGATAAATACTTAGTGGGACAAGCGGGTACGTTAGTATTAATTATTGTACAAGTCTATTACTGTGTTCGTCTTGTTACACGCTCTACTTGTATACATTATAGGTCAAGAGTTAATATATCATTCGCAATTGATAAGTTGAAAATACGATAGGAAATTATTTTATAAGCAACGCAGGGGAATATATAATAACCTATGCACTTTACGTAATCACGTAAAATACAATGAATGATATTGGAAAAACAACAAAGACCAAGTAAAATGATACCTTTATGAAAATTAAACAGCTTCCAGGCCCATTTTTCAATGTGGTTCAATTCTCTATAGTAGAAATAGCAAACAACAACGCTAAACACTTATAACCGGAAAATAAGTTAACTATAATCATCTCTCGTCTGTCTATCACCTTAATCTAATCGGAAAACAAAATGCATATAATCACTACTAAATGCCACACAACGATACAACAATACGGAAGAATCGACCTATATGCAGTCGAATCGGAGCTACATGTTATTACATTTGGAATAAAAAAAGATGTATTTTAAAAGATACTCTTAGTTTACTTCAAACGGTGGGTACAACGCAAACATTCGCTCTTTGGATATTTACGTTTTGACCAGCTCCTACAAGTAATTAAGCTCATAAGAATGATGTGGGTATAAAATGATTTTTAAGCTATTACAATAATTAAAGCATTATTGTGTGAGAAAACTACAACGCATGATTAAAATGAACTATTCATTTACAAAACGAACTCAGCCGCGCAATGACTACATCTGTTTTATTTTACCTTACACCTTTCATATTTGTAATTTTTAATATAAACATTTACAATACCGACTGGTGTGTTACTATTGTCTTATCGAAGATCACCTCATAAAAACCTGATTGCCGCTGTATTTTTGCTCTATATTGTGAATTTAAAAGGATTTAATGTTTAGACTACTACTAGCTTTTGCCCGCGGCTTCGCGCGTTTAGTCGGAGTAAGACCATTCCCCTTTCCCTATACCGTGAAAATTCCTGCTATCTTTGGAATATTTAATTCATGTATTACATTTTTACATATTGCTGTTAAGAAATTCTGAATTGCAACACGTGCGAAGCCGCGGACAAAAGCTAGTTACATATGTAAAACGTCCTCTTGAATCACTCTATCTATTAAAAGAAATCGCATCAAAATCCGTTGCGTAGTTTTAAAGATCTACGCGTACATAGGGACATGAAGCGAAAGCGCATCTTTTTTAATTTACAAATAGCAAAAACGTTGCAAGGGCCTATGACAGCATTCGTTTAGATATCAGCCACCTAATCCAGGGACCGCGGGTTCAAATCCAAGAGCACAGCTTTACAAAATTATTTGCATTTATAATATAACATTCAATATCACTTGCGCTTGCTATATTTGCTTTAATAATAGAATACTAATAATAATATAATACTTGTTATAATAATCAATGGTTCATTTGCTGATACAGGACAGGTATAAGCCCTGTAATTCTGAAAGGTTGCTTGTATTCTAAGGCAGAACGATAAATACTTAGTTATATTGATGATTAATACTTTAAAAGAGATCGTTATTTAGATCCCCTGTAAAGTGAATTTTGTTGAACAAACATTTGTTTTTATATTGAAATTGACAAAAAATAAAGGTTTCATTTATCTTGGAACGAATAAAATATAGCAAACAATGATATAGGCAAGTACCTACCTTTAACATGTGCTAACGAACCCATACATCATGGTAGAGTCAAAACGACTGAAGCCTTTTACCAATCTATTTGGACAATGGATTCCTTGGACATTTGTTTTTATTCCACCCTTAAGAGGGTTTAACAGGGGGTAAAAAGTTTATTTGAAAACATGCACTATAGAAATTTGTAAGAAATGAATGTTATGAATTAAATTCCCACCCCTAACTTGGAAAATAAATGATTTTTCTTATTCTAGTTTTTTTTCTAGTAAGCCCACGGGCAACAGATACTTAAGATAAATAATCTGTAAAGTTTACTTTTTGTAAATTTGTATGCTCTCATAGTTTTAATTCAACGAATTAAACAACTCAAGTTGCATTTAGCATAAACTCCTTGCAATCTAATTTCTACCAATTAGTATTCAATTTCTCTTCCTTATAACAAGGTGTAAGAAAGATGAGTCATGCCCTTTACGCAGTCAGTGTAAAGTCCAATTTAGTCCGCTTGCATTTAACTGCATGTAAAGGTTCCGATTGCAGAACTCTACAAATGCGCTGATTGCAATCATAATACGATAGTGTCAACTCGGCGTGTCAAATTGAAGGTCGTGAATGCATTCCGGAAGATCTAGTACGAACGGCCTGCTCATTTATCTCAGCGTTTAATTCAATTCATTGCATTGTCTCCTTTAGTTTTGTTACATCTAGATTCACATGAATTAATCATTTCTCAATTAAAGTATTTAAACTGTTTCAACTATTTAATGAATAGAGCTTACAGTTTTCAATTGCTTAACTCACTTGATATTTAAACACGAATATTAGGCATACGGGCTAGTCGCAGTGTTATATTACTTATGGCCGTCGCTTCTAATGTGAACCTACCTTATACATACTTTCTCCGTGTTATAATCGAAGTTCTCAAAAACTATTTGGATTTTCAAAATATACAGAGCAAAACTTTAACCTCGTGGCTAGCTCGAAATGACAGTGAGGGAGACAACTATATTATACAAATAATAACGCCATTTAACCTTGAGGAACTTGTTATGCTAGAACATAACAAGAATCACTAGAAAATAATATCACGAACTACAAATAAAATCGAATTCCATCGTACTATCTGCCGCGCTACTAACAACTGTTTTATATTAACCTTTTCCCTTGATATTAAATTACGACAGTCAACTAAGTGTTCTAATTGAGCATGTGAACTCTTAATACAACAACTACTACAACAATATTTAGTAATCAAGCAATTTTCCGTCTTTTACAGCGCTTAAGAGACCATCGCCAGGGACCGGAGCGCTCATGCTCCGTGGAAGCACCTATCATTTTATACACAGCTGGTATAACGTCTTGTTTACAATAGTCATTATAACATAGAAATACTTGCTACTTAATTATCATAATAAAATAAGTTTCAAGTTATTCTAAAGAAAAAACTGATAGCCTTTTCCGTTCTAAGGTAGAGTTCATATTTGTTAATCCAGTTATAGCACATAACCGCTGTTGGCGCCACTATGAAGTACTAATAATATACTTTAACAGAAGTCAAGAGTTACCTACACAAGAGAGTTGCTGCTAGAACTATAATTTAATGTACTTCCTTATCTTACTACGAGTATATATATACCTATCCTCGTATCATACTGGTGTAAATTCCGTTAAGGTGATGTTCATTCAACAGCTTTGGGTAAAACAACTATAATTCCGTTTTCCTTGTTGAACTAATTAAATGTTTTGTTTAGAAGTCTATTTGGTTGACTTGGTGTTGCTTTCTAATTACGTAACGGGTAAACGAAATCGTACTGTTCTGTTGGCCTTAACAGTTTTAATTGTGAAACGCAGCACGAGACTTAATCATTTATTTAAATTATGTGGTTATATCGAACGGTGGCTCGCATCTATAAGACCGGTTCACACACATCCACAGGTTGAACACACTCTACAGCAAAAGACACTGTTGCTACATTCTCGAGGCCCAGCCGTATCAGCAACTTGGGGACGTGTCTTGCTGTTTATAGATCTTCTTGACACATTGTTAATATTTTTTTCAAAGCAGCAATTATTCGCTAACGAGAGCTTACGTAACCTAAAGCCGATAAAATGTCACATATAGGAGGTTATTATTTTAGTTTTCCACATGGTTACAACGTGTTAAACAATTTAAGCATTCGAAATCCTCATAAGATGTCACGTTGCTTTCATATTGATAGCAATGCAGCAATAATTATATCGTTCATCTAAAATACAAATATTACTCCTGATTAATAGTTTAAAAAACCAAAGAAATATTTTGCTATTTGTTAAGATGCACAACTATTAAATATATAAAGATAAGATTCTATATAAAGAATAAGTATATAAGCAAGTTAGTGTGGAAGTGGCAAGAGGCGTTAGCTTGAGTAGCAGAGCGTGAATACAGAAGGCCTTCTTACACTTAATGCTTCAATGATCACCAATCCTGTTTTGATAAATTCGTTATATATGAATATATACTTATAAATATAAAATATTATCTTTCGCTTTATTTACTCAATAGAAACATAATAAATGCTTTGATACGACGTAATAATAATTTCACGTTTGCTTCACGTGCCATTGATCTGATCAAAACTTATTTTTGCTCCTTTAAAATAAGAATAGAATAGGTATATTAAATACTTCTGCAGTATTATAAGTATTTGTTCACGTTGTTTGTGTTCTTATGTTCATAAAAATTCTTATGTAGTATAATTTTTTTTTTCACAAATACAAATTACCTACGTCAAAATATGGGCTACGTAGAGGACGTGCATGTGTTTTTTTTTAACTACTGATGCTTATACATAGATATCTCAACATTTTCAGATTAAAAGTATAAGGAAATATTTTTAAACTACATTGAAGAATCATATTAGTATGTAGATACTTTATTCCAAGAACCTAATTCGCTCTATTATGAAATAACATATGTAGATTACCTAACTTCGGTGTAAGAGTTATAATTTTTTCATGTTTAGTTGCATTTATTTATACCCTGCTGAAAGGAAACAGAGAAACTTAGACCTAAATATTTTTACTTGGTCATATTTACTCAAGTCTGTAGTTATCTTCCTTATGTAAAAAGTTTTATTTAAATATTTATGGTCATTTAAATTACATGGACAAACCAGATAGAGCATAGTAACCTACATAATACTTACAATTAATTATATGATTTATAAGTTCAAGTTCCATACAGCTGTATACCTCAAAATAGCAAAATATGCAGAAATTATTCCGCTACATGTATCCTTCTTAAATACGTAAGTGATGTGAATGATAGAGATACGAGTATGCATGTAGATTTTAGGATGAATGATCATTACAAATATATTGCCATCGCCTTTATTTGTTTTTTTATTCGATTTGGTTAGGCATAGGATGCATTGGTATTGGAATTGCCAGTAATCATCATCAACCATTGTAATTGTAAACGTGTTGGTAGTACCCGACTATTAAAACAAACATATAAGACAACACAGTCAATCAGAGAATCAGCGATCAAGTATGGAGCTTAATGCTCCCCAAGTGTTAGGGTAATAACGACAAATATTTCTAGTTATGCCATTGAATATAGTTAGAATTTATTAATATTATAAAATGATGCAACTATTCTTATTAGATCTGCTGTGTTTATGACTATAATACATTGAGGTACCGGTGTTTGGTACTTGATAATAAAATAAAAAATTGCTTGGTAACAGTTGCCTACAAACCGTATGCACTTTTGTTTCAGCTACTCATATCTAATACTTTTCTCCTAAATACATTCATTTTTCTGGTCTCTCTCTATCTATCTAGGTTTCTATCACTTATAATATAATAAGCTGAATATATGAAGATTTGTAGTAACGCCACAGTGTGTTCCTACCACGAGAAAATTGGAAACCAAAACTGTTTAAAATGTGCACCTAAGAAAGAGTCCGTTGCAGTAGTTGTTGGGGTAGGAGCATATTTACCCAAACGTATAAATGTACCGATGTAGATGGAAATCCTCTTAGCATTCGATGTTAACCATAAATTAAACGAGTTTTAAGGATATAAAAGGTAAATAAGGTAACGTACGTGGATCATCGCACGATGTGCAGGAGGTGAGCGCGTTGGGGCGGCGGCAACGGCGCGGGCGCGCCGGCGGCCTGGTCACGGGGCACACCAGTTGAGCTACAGGCGCAGATCGAAAGTTCGATGCGAGATCGAGCGCGCATATGTAAATATCGGCACATTTACAAGCGAAAGGGTTCACCAGAGCGGCGCACTAACGCAGTGTTGCGCGGGAACCAGTTCGGCGAGATTCCTTCGACGTCGATAGAAAAATGTCGAACAAGCTTTATGTACATCACTTGCCGCGAGTGTCTGGTACGCGACGCGGCCGCCACTCGACTGCCGCCCTCCGCTCGCCGCCGCACTGTTGGTATATTTATCTCTTAATTATTGAACTCGTCTGTATAACAATTATGAGGTAGGTTGGCAAGTCAAGTCGTAGGCGCTGGCGGAGGGCGAGCGGCGCTACTGCGTCTGCGTTTGAACGTTGCGTCACTATCGTAGCTACCTTAGCCGCATGCAGCCTTCAGATTTTATCTCAACTCATCTACAGCTCACCTGTTATTCATTTCAAATGTTAGCCTTCCATGATATGTCGTTTAGCGCTATCTTCCTGCCTTCCACTTCCGTGTTAAAACGGACATCTTTGATTAACATCACCATACGTCCTTCCATACGTCCTTCAGAGGATCTGCTTTATATAATCGAGCAAATATATTTTATTTTATTTTCACCAAATACCCTACCCAACGTTCGGTTTCTTGGATTAAAATACTGTCTCCGAACCAGTAACTACTAGAACTAAGTAATTAAATAATTTAAAATGAAAAGAAAATTTTAATATATTATGTACGAGTATATATAAGTATATAAATCAGTTATTACATTATATATACGCCCAAATCTTTGCTACGCCCAAATACTTATCTAATTATTTTCTTTTTATCCTGAAAGCAAGATTAAATACATATCTGTTTTTTCTAATGTTTTCATTTTAAAGCACCAAAAACCCGTTTCAAATACACTTATAGATACGTACACTTACGCTTACAACTTAGTTAAGATAAATATAACGACATTAATCATAATCAATTTTACCAACGAATAACACCTAATTCAGTAAGTACTTATACTATAAATATAGTATTTCTTAAAAAAATAATTTTATAACTCATAGCATGAATGTTTATCAGCTGTCTCGTCAACATAATACAGGTCAGCCTAGTTTGGAATCAGATAGCTGTATGTGGAAATATCCCAAGATATTATTATAATAATTGTAATAAAATAAGGTGATTTGTTCTCCATTTGCATTCCCATTTCTTTATTTATGGACTTGCGAAATGTTATAAATGATTAATGTATCAATCTTCGGTCTAATGAACAGCTTAATGGCTTAGTTCGAAAAAATGTAGAATAACGATACAAATCGTAATAAAAATAGTTAAAGCTACGTAGTTTACATGGATATTAGATTAGTTGCATCCAAATGTACCAAATATGCTACATTACGTTAGCGAATATTTGTCATGTATATAAATTCAAACTATTCAATGTATTAAACAAAGTATGACGGATGATAAAGATTTAAATCTAAGCATGTATTAAATTCGGTTCTTAAGAAGTTAAACCATATGACAATGACACTTGAAAATTAATTTGACGTATGACTTGAATTGAGATTCAGAGGACAGATGTGTCAAAATTGAAAACATCTCGCTTCAAAAATTCTCATCATTATTATCATTTAAGTAGTAACTTAAGATCACATTTAAAAAATTATATGTAAAATGTACTGCAGGCTTAAAATAAGGTATTTTAATATGAAATACCTTGTACATTTTTTTTTCTACTATCATTTCTGATAATAACCTTTTTCATAGGTGCGAGTGCCTCACGAATCTACTTAGCAGATCCTTAAGTTCTGCAGAAATTTCAACAGCTCTTCGACCGTTTTACTTCAATGTACATCCAGATCTATTTGGAAAATATCCAGAACAACGGGTAGGCATGCCGTATATTGTTGTTTAAATTATAACAAAAGCTTAATGTCAGTATAACATTTTTTGGCTACAAATATTGCGTAGTATAAATTTATATTTATAATAGACTAGTCGTTATATGGCAGCTTCACTAAGTGTATCTAGTTGCACAATTGGAATTCTTATTTTCTAAACAATGCAGTAGATAATAATAATAATGAAAGGGTGCCTGGTAAGGGGCCTAATTAACTGTAACTGATATCTTTTCTCACATTGTTGACCACCCAATTTAAAAACATCTGGGGATTGCCCTCACACCAAAAGTATCGAGGCAACTGCCACAAAACTAGAGAGTATTTGATTTGAGTGTATTTCTCATTTCATAATTTATATACCTACACATTATATTGAGACATATGTTAATCATCTGAAATATTAAAAATTTCATGAGTACCATTGATAATTATTGCATAATGTGTTGCTTCTATTTATGAGCTAATTTCTTTTCTCCATAGAAGATTAATGAAAATTCTCTTCAGCAACTCAGTGCTCTGCTGGAAGCTCAACAAGCTAGTAAATTTGTATCTATATCAGACTTGTCTTTTTATTTGAGACAAAAAGACATGCCTGAAGGTATGTTTGATATGTACAGATTAATGCTTCATGTTAAATTCGTAATATATTTATTATCATAAAACTAATGGGCATAAAATTGTTAACAGGTGAATTTAAATATGTAAAAATTAAATTGAACGGAAGCAACGCTAGAGAAACAGTTGTTAAAGTTTTAAATGCATGCAATTTGCCAACTACTTATGTTGATAAAATACCAAGGAGTATATCAAAAACTGAATTCAGGTAATGCATTTGTTTGCTACAATTGAAATGTATATAACATTTGTTACACTAAATCCTTTTATTTAATATACTGCATCGGTGGATGTACTTCTCATTACTTATGAGACTAATCTGAAATCTTGCTGTTTATACATTTTTATTATTTTAATTTACATATGGAACCATAGTATTAACATGTAAATTCAACATTTTTCAGTAAACCCAATTTTACACAGGCTTATGAAAAATATCACAGTGAATTTGAAAAAGCCACACATATGAAAAGAAAAGTCGAAGAAAAAAAAGCTATTAATAATATCATGTGAGTTTTTTGTACTAAATACACGCTGGGCAACATTTGAATTTTTTAAACATAAATTTTATCATTAATGAGAATAAAATTGATTATGCAACCCATGTCTCACAAGACTATTTCTGCAACTATCCTCAAATATAATTGTACTCATCACTTATTTGAAATGCACTTTTAAGCCTGAATTTATTATTAAACCCTGTCCTATGTCAACACCCCATGCACATGCTGCATAAAACATTTATTATCTTTGCAAATCAGTTCCAACATGCCGAATCAGTCTTAAAATGATTCCTTTTGTTTTATATTAATTCTTACTTCTGTTTTTTTTTTAAATTGTTTAAAAATTTCAGTGATTGGATATATGAGAATAGTGCAATTGCCAAAGAAAAATATGAGTCAACACAAGCAACAAGAAGCCAAGTGAAATCTTTAATAGATCACCTTTGTCAAACATATGGTATAAAAGAAGTTGGTAAAACCCACAACTGGAAATATTTTACTTATAATTCATTTGTAAAACATGTGTAACAAGACAATAATTCATGAAATGATGTCAGTAATACATACTGAAAACAATATTTTTAGGTAAAATATGACAATGGCTGGAATATTAGCCACATACGAGGGGCACTGCAGAGTCTAGCGTCTATGGCATCGCAACATACAAAACATATGGGTAATTTAAAAGGTGAGTTCTTATGTTGCAGGTATTACACACACATATAAAGCTTTATTTGAAATATTTTTTTTTTTAATTCTAGGTAGAACAATAGCACTTGGCCAGTTTACTGGTGTAAGTCTAGATGGAGATGTGTTTCTCAATATTATTGATGTTAGAAATGAATGGCTATCGGTGAGCATAATGTACTTTTGTCTAGGTGTGTATTATGGACCTCAATAATAGTTTTGTATAATATATAAGTAACAACTTAAGTTCTTATATGTCTTGTCTAATTGTTTCTTTGTCCAACTTTATCCAACTAAATATTCAATACAAAATCATGATTTATTCCTTTTCAAATTTTTCAGTTGATTAAAAAAGTAAGTCAAGAAGACAGTGCCTTAACAGAAATACCGCAATATGAAAAAGCTTTATCAAGTATTTTAAGGAATATACATATATGTAGAAGGTATGTTTTACACAAGAAAGAAAGACACTTCTGAAAAGGGTAGATTGGGCATTTCTTTTTTTTCTTTTCAAGTAATAATTATAGTACAACATAAAATTTTCATAAGGACCTAGTTGATAATAGTTTGTAAGATTGTACCCAGATCCCTGTAAGATTTGTTTATAAAATGCTATAGCTACATAGTATATAATTTTTGTCCTAAAGGAAATTCATGCCAAAGGTATCGGCAGCCCAATACTGCAGTCATCTTCGTCAACTTATCACTTCTATAGGAGATTTTTATGGTCAAGGTAAAAAATTTCACTCGTCAGTGCCAGAATCTCTAAATAAATATGAAATTGTTGTAGAACCGTAAGTATCATATAGTGAAAATTCAAAGACTTACTAGATATAAATTGACCTAAAATCATATTATTGGTACCTTGTCTTATAGTGAAGCGGGTCCATTAATGTTGTCACCCACTGGGCAGTTTATTACGCCATCTTCATGTCCAGCTGATGAACTGATTGCATACATCACTAACCACCTGGATGAGGCTACCATGTTGTTGACAGAATATAACATGTAAGTATTGAGAATATTATATGCTTTCTATACTACAAATACAAATACTTATTTTTTTCTTTTCTGGCATCCTATTACTTATTGGAAGAGTAAGTTCTGTGAAAGAAAATGAACTTGCCAAGCAAAATATTCCATGGTACAGTAGCAGCGGTTTCATCCACATGGTCCAAAGAATTTATTTTGTTCCACACCCTCCCGTGTTCTGTCCCTTGCCACCTGTTATTATTGTGCAAGTATGTAAACATATTTGTAATTAGATTGAATTAAAAAAAAACATCCAAATATATTTCTGTAATTTTGTAATATTAAACTCCAGATATGGGACTGAAATATGAAACAATTTGATAATTATATTAAGACCAAGTACCTGGCAGTCAGAATCGGCCAGTTTTTATCTGAAGCCGTTATAAAAACTTAAAAAATACATAATAATCAAGGAATTTTTACAATTTCAAGAATGTTAAGTTTTACAGTGTGCATTTACACTTTCAATTAATACAATCAATACAAATACAAATATGATGCTTTACTTTCTACAATTAAAACATAGCAACAATCCCCTTACAGAAAATTAGCCCAAACTGCCATGTTGATACTCTTTTTAAGTAAATCTTGAAATTTGTTTTAGTGACAAGCATGTAGAAAGAGCTCTTTATGCGGAAGTGAAAGAGCGATTGGGACTATTAGAGTTACATAAAGATGACAGCATAACGCCAGGCCTTATGATATCTTGTTGCGAAAGACTTCTCACTAGAATTGACAAACTCAATATGGTAAACGCAATGATTGTCTCACATTACCTATATGATTCATTAATCATAAGTATTTTGAATTGTACTTTTAAATACCATAAAGTATATTGTATATTTTCAGAAACTACGTGGAAATATCCTGTATATAACTCACTATTATTCTGTGCTCTCCGAGGGTGTCTTATGCATACCGTGGAATTTCAAGTAGCTTATTAAATTAACTACACAGTGAGTCGCCGGTAGCGGACCATCGCAGGGAAAACGATCGAAAAGAGAAGAAAGAATATTTAGTCCAATGATCATCACATCACTTTATAAATGTTAAATGAGGATAGACAATTATATTTTATGTTATACAGGACGTAGTACTACTATATTTACCATTAATACATATATTGTTTAACATATTTTCACAGTATAATTCTGTTTTAGCTTGCTATGAGCATGTAATTTTAATCTTCAAGAGATTGTAGCGGTAATGGTAAATATTAAATAACAATGTAGGCTGATATAGCAATTTGACTCCATTCCATTTATTGAGATAAAATTAAAATTATATAGTTTAAGTCATATATTATATTATACAATAGATATCTATTAACATTCTATTAATGAACAGACTGGTTCCAAATGTGTTTTGTCTGGTCTGGGCTAAATTAAATACAGACAGTATCATGCGATAAAGTTATAGTATGTGTTAATTCAATAGGGTATTTAAATTGATAAGGAAAATTATCGAATTAAACTCGAATAATTGTCGCGTAATGTCATTGCATTGAATAATATTTACAAAATAATTAACGCTAAAAATCGGTAATGTATAAAAGCAGTAAAAAAATGTAATTTTACATATTAATCACTTTGATGTACATAATATTATATAATACCTTAGTATGTACAAAACCTTTCAGTGTGAACAACGGCTATTTTTGTAATCTCCGTCAAGCCTAACATGCTCACTCGGATAGATGAATATATGGCTATATATATATATATATATATTAATATATACCAATATCTATGGATTGAAAATACAATAAGATGTTTCAACACTCACACATGTTCCTAACCCTAAAGCGCAGTGCTTACTCTGCTGTGTTCTATTCACAGTTAATAAATTTAGTTTTAAGAGTCATTAAAACCTTTGTAGCTGATCTGAAATGCACTGCTAACACCACATTAATAATCACATCTTATCATCTGAGCATGTTAGGCCTATTGTATAGTTAGAAATAAATACAATATTTGTATATAAATGTGTGTTATTCTACATTTTGCGCCGAAACCTTTACTAATTAAGTAAATTAGTCCAATAGAAACAATTGCAACCGTTCAAATTAAATTGATCTATCCATAAAGTAGTGTAATTACATGTGATAAAAATAAATGTGAGTTACATACTGTAATATACAATAACTAATGATTATTAAGGAAGAGATTCATTGGGAGGATGAACATTTCCGAAAATTATTATTTTTTATTTTGCTGTATAATTACAAGTTTATTCTTTTCCTTCGTCACTTTGGCTACAGGCATGTTAGTAGCGGGCATCAGCTGGCGTAGGTTCTGGCTCGGAATAACGGGTGCCTTGAAAAAATAAAACAAGATTATTTGAAACATAAACAGTTGAATTATATCTATTTAAATGTTGTCTGACAAGTCCAAGTTTAAAGTTCGAAAAAAAAAATCCTTTAATTCATGTTATTTATCAATGTACATACTGTCTCTTTTATTTTTCATTATTATAGCTGAGCCTAACACATCAATATCTTCCCAATCTGTGTATTTGATATAATTTGAAATATGATATGTGACAAGCTAGCGGCTTTATTTCCTCAACAAAAAATATTGTGAAAGTGTTTGTACCGAGAAAAATACTGCAAATAACATTTAAATACATATACATCTATGAATTGTTTAGACTATCATTTTATTATAGTATAACAACAGTACCATTTTTTACTACACTAGTGTTGTGGGTGTTAGTTATATATGCACTTGTACTTACAGGTGGGCATCTTGTGAGCTGCCTCATGCGGTCGACCAGTCTCATGGCGTCGTCCGACGTTTCAGAGTCCGTGGTAATACCCAATGAGAGAACTCTATCCCCGTGACCTTCATTCAAGCACCTACAATTCAACCATAACATCCATTTTTACTGCATCAATTGGGGTTACTTTTAGTGATGAAATACATAACATACATATATATAGCAACGCAACATGAGTGTCTATTACGTAACTTTAAAAAGCAGGTCTGTGAACAACTAAGCTTTATACCAGTATATTGTTATGGGAGTTATTTCACAATACATCTATGGAATTAAAATTCTTCCTAAATAACCACATTTTGCGCCCAGTACGGGCTGCTGGATCTGTACATATAAACTATTAAGATATATCTACCAGTCTACTTTATCATAAAATCAAAAATGTCATAGACATTATAGCCTACTTCCCTCTGCCTCCGAGGGTGGTTGGCAGAGTGCAGGGTCCGCTACAACAACTGGCGCAATAAAGTAGGACGCTCAGTACCTAGCATGCGTGAAGGGTCGTGAGCGCTGCGCGTGGCGCCAGGCGGACGCGGCGCGCGCACGCCACGCCGCCGCCTCCTCCGCCGCCGCCGCCGCGCCCGCCTCCAGGGCAGCGCACGCGCCGCGCAAATCCACCACCTGACCAACAACAGTTATAATATCATTAGCTTTTGCCCGCGGCTTCGCGCGCATTACATTGTTATTTACGACATCACCTTAGAAATCTCACAAATAACAGTATTTCTCTACTATATAATGGGTGTTTTTATACATACAAACCTTCCTCTCGAATTACTTTATCTATTAAAAAAAACCGCAACAAAATCCGTTGCGTAGTTTCAAAGATCTACGCATACATAGGGACAGGAAGAAAAAGCAACTTTGTTTTACACTATGTAAGGAAAGGATATACAAGACTAGCCTGTATTTGCGACCTCGTTGTCTACCTTTTTTTGGTAATGGAGGGAAACCTTTAAAAGATATTGCTGTTCACAGGAAGAAACACTCGGTTATGTGGGATTTTTACGCATTAAAACCTACATCAGTAGCCTTGAAATTATTCAGAAAATCTCTATGTCCTACCGCTTTGCCTTAGCATGCCTCGAATGAGGTCTAATCCCATACCTCCCGGTTCTTACGAGGACATGTGGCCACGCACATCATCGTCCTTGCCAGTGTCACTGGCTGAACGTTTGGAATTTCTATTCCAGCCGCCCGCATCCCCTTAGTACTTGATGTGACCAATTACGAGACGGGTAGACCCGCGTCCAAAAATGTTTTCTCTACTGTACATAAACTTTTTTTAAAGTATCGTAAGTATGTTTATTCCTAAGCTTCAAACTATATCCATAAAACAATAACATTAGATTACAATGGATAAAACAGCAATGTACATATTGATTTTTTATTTATTTTACTTTTTTTCCTGCATTAACTGTAAAAGAAAATATGGCCTTGGAAGTAAATTCTATAATTCTTTTTTATTTAAATGCTATGGTAGAAAGAAATGTACATTATATAATAGATATGATGTAATAAAGAAGCCCTACAAGCCACACCAGTTTTGATCAATTGAAATAAAAAAAAATATCCATTTTGAAAATTCTTACTAGTAAACATAATGACAAACCTTTTGAAAATATCTGTACAGTAATGTCTTCATTTCATCGTGTGAAAGTTTGTCTAGTCTAGCCATAAGCATCTGCTCACCCCTACTTCTTGAATCCTTGTTATCAGCGGAATCGGATAGGGATGCTGATGGAGACTTTCCACAAATTAAATTATTTTTGTACTCTATTGCCGTGTCAATAGCCTCAATTGCCTCTTCACATTCAAGCAATTTACGTTCCTGTAAAACATAAGTGTTCATAAATTTTTTGGGTCATTTTAAGTAGTGATCCTTAAAACACATTACCCTATGCAGTTTAAATGTTCACAATATCCTATGTCAGTGATTCCCAAAGTTATCTCAATCACAACCCGCCTAACAATAACTTCTCATAAAGAAGAAAAAGGGTAATACCACGAATGAAGGGCTGTCAAACATGTATTGTCTTATTTGCATCTATTACATATTCACTAACCATACTTTGCAAAAAGATATCATGATACTTCTGGACTCCCATAGACACAGCTTTTCAAATTTTATAAAGCTTTGTGAACATGAATGCATAATGTCAAGTTATAATTCAAGGATTATTTATGAAACATACTTACTTCTGAATCTGATAGAGATTTATATATTTTCCTTTTGTGACCTAAGCTACACCGCTGTTCATGCAAGCACTCTCGAGTTTTTCTTAGATTTTTTATTTCTTTTCTTAATAACAGCTCTTTATCCTTTGATAATTCTAAATTTGCCAAGTCATTTGTTTTCTCTTTTAATATACTGTCCAACTGAGTTATTCTATGAGTAAAGTGCTTTAATGAGTTTGTTTTACGATCTTTAATGTCAACTGATGACTCCGAAAGTTCATCTAACTTCAACTTATCTTTAAGTAATTCAATATCTAATGTATTTTTTCGCTTCTCATCCTTCTTGATCTGTCTTTTAATTTGGTCAATCTGTTTTTTATATGTTTTTAAGTTTGTTTCATGTCTCTTAATTTCTTTCATAGTATCTTGGTCGGCAAGACTACAATCTAATCTCTCTGAGAATTGTTTATTTTGAGCACTATAGTAAATTGATCTCGAGAGATCATCTATTAGTCTTTGTTTAGCTATACATAAATTAATTAGCTCTTTTAATTGTGACTGACTGCTGGTAATTTCTTTTGATAATTTCCTAACTAGCACTTGTTTCTGTGAGTACTTCTCTTTAGTCATTTTATATTTTTTACATATTTCAAGTGTTTTGGGTGAATCAATCATTTTTAACAATTCTCTTTCTATCAACTTAGGTTCAGGGTCAATATCTTTTTTGTGTGATTCTATTAATATTTTTTGTGATTCAGGTGAAATGGCTTTAGCAGCTACTTTCCGTAAAAGTTCCAACTGTGCCCCTGACAAGCTTTCACCTGGCTGGATTGTTCTTCTCCTACCAGAATTTGATTGTGATGTCATGACAGGCAGTGATTGAGATCCACTTGTTTCAGATATAGTGATATCATCTGATTCTATATGGTTAAGATATTCTTCACATCTCTCTGCAAAAAGTTGATCATTCTTTTCTCTAAAATATTCCATGAATTTTTCAAGTTTATCCTGGAATAAGATTTCAGAGTCACTGTCATCAGAATCAGTTTCTACATCAGATTCACTGGGCTCGCTGGGCTCTGTATCTTCTGCTATTCTCGGTAACCCTTGTTTCGTATTTACATCTTTATTATCTGCAGTTATATCACTATTTAAACATTCATCACATTCAGCTTTTAAGAACAACCACTCACTAACTTGGTTCATGTCTGCTTCAGGTAATGATTTTGACTGAAGTATTTTGTTAAACAATCCCTCAGCATTTGACACTAGTTTTATCCACTGTGATGTTGCAAACTGTAAATTAAATGCATTTTCCGATGGCATCACTCCTTTGTCAGAATATATTGGAGTATTATTATCTGCAAACAAATTAACTGTGACAAAGTTCTTTATTCCTCTACAACATAGGCAAAGATTAAGAACCTTTAATGTATCTTGATAATCATCGGGTTCTGTACTAATACATCCAATAACCCAAGTGAAGGCTCTCCCTCCAAAGGAATCACGTAGCATGGCTGTAAGTATACACTGATCGTAGTTAATTTGCTTTGGTGGATTCCCAGTAATTAGTTCTTTTATTATATTCTCAAGTGCAAACAGGCCAGGTTCTGGATATGCAGCCAGGTCACAGAAACTTGCAGTTGACATCCTGTGGTTAAGTACTCCATTAGTCCCCACCCACTTTTGCTCCATGCTTACTGTAAAAACTGTGTGGTTATTTCCTAAACATCTTTGTCTCCACCCCAGTTGAAGGTACTGGAAAGCTTCTTCAATGTTACAGCATCTCACTAAGCCTGCTCCAAGAACATCAAAAATATTATTATTTACAACTTGCATCCATGTAATATGTAATATAAACTCCCGCTCTGGCATTTGACTGAGTCTGTGAAAAATCTCCGTAACAAACCGGGGAACAATTCCTTGATCACATTCACTATGTATGCACTCGAAACCTAGAAATTAAATAAATAAAACATTTAATCACTCTGACGTTGATTTTGTATTGCTACAGTTTTAACATGTACATAGCATTATAGCAACATATACCTGGCCCAAATAGTGTGTAAGTCTTTCCAGATTTCTGCTGGCCAAAAACAACAACTGAAGTATCACATCCATCAAGAAAACAATTAATCTGTGGTATCATGAACGAATTGAAGAGATGAGCTTGAGTGCAATCGATAGGCAACGCTCTGTTTACATGAAAAGTTTGCCCACTTTCCGTAATAACTATTTGAGTCACTGGATTGCTGAATATACATTGTAGAGAATCTTCGATACTTGGTGGTTTCAGCCGTATAGCTATTTGAACTGGGATTTCCATGATCACGAATAGAACTATTCCATGTGTACAAAACACCAATAAACATTTATCCAACAACTTTATACCATTTTTGGCCGTCACTATTATTTAATCGACCGGAAATACAACATTTATTAAAACGCAGTGGAATTAAATACATTCCTCTTTTAATTTAAATATAAACTACGCTTTTATTAGACAGAAGTTCTAGCTTTCAACTCGTAGTTTGCTAGTTCCTATGTATTCGTATTGTATATTGTAGTAGTGTAGTAGCTCAGTTATACGTAGAGTCGAATATCGACCATACAATATCGATATTTCATCGCTATCATTCTTTATTATATTTTTATGAAATAAAGCCAAATATTTTCATATTGCAATTACAAGATATGAACTGCCGGAGGCTTTAATTTTTTTTTGTAAAGTATTTAATGTTGTCCTAATAACAAGTTACCCTGAAACATAATATCCATAATATTATGATGGTTATCAAGTGTTATTTTTTATATTAATCTACTATATTAATGTATTTGCACAATAGAATTATAGTGTAAGTCTCCATTGCAAATTGTAGCATATCTTCAACCTCCGCATCCAACAGTGGAAAATAAACGGATTTGTTTAATTTACTGTTGATAAAATAAAATGGGCTACCTGGCTAGTAAGTACTGTGACCATTAGCCTGAAATAAAAAAAACACTGACTACCATGAATGATATCTGTCAGTCGCAACTCGCAAATCTCGCAATAGTGACAAAAGTGACAATAGATTCGCGTTCTTCTTCTATTCGCGCAACTTTGAAATCTATAAATTCTATTCAACACAGCAATCAACTAATAGTATTCAGTAGATTTAACTCTCAGATTGTTTGTCCTATTTAATTTTTTTACCTTCATTTACTAAGTTATAAATAGTATAGTGGTGCAAGGAACAGCCAGATACAATATATTACGTTTTTCTATGAACATGGAGACTTTTGGTGACCACGGAATAGAGCTGGACGAACCACCAAAATATGGCCTAAAGCTTCCATTGAACCACGAATTCCCACTACAAAGTAAGCAAGTAATAATTCCGAGGCCCAAACAAATTTTTGACATGATGCCTCTAACCGCCAGGTATGGAACTAAATATATTCTGTCTCTATTTGTATAGTTCTAATTATTTTATTTCCAACTATTATTGGACATTTTCAGATACTTCAAGTACTATATTGGGAAAAAAATGCAAAAAAAACGTCCAATAATGGATTACATAAACATGATTTCTGCTCAAAGAATGTATGGTATGTTAAAAAGCTATCTCTTTAAAACAATTCATAAACATCAAAAAAAAATTGATGATGGAAATATCTCTACCACAACTATTTTTGTTTTAAAGCTACTATCTAATTATTACTTTAATCCTAAATAGCCTCTTGCTCTAGCTTGTTGCTGTAGCTTGTAAAGAGATTTTTGATTGTTTGATTACCACCCAAAACTAATATTTGATTGATGAGCATTTATTAGTTTTGTGACTGAGTGTAATAAAAATATCTATAGATATATATAGATATAAGTGTTTTATCAGTTGTACAATAATTATTAGTCAGGTGTTTTAATTGCATAATTTGGAATTGGATAGCTGAATATGGAATTGTCCCAATTATTAACTAATCTGTATTATTTTTATAGATTGGTACCTACTTAAGGTACATATTATGATGGAATAATTTTTTAAGAGATGCTAAGGTAGATTAGGTGCAATTGTTTATAGATAGTATCATATTTGTTTTTTTATTAAGCTTTAGTACTGGTCAGATAAAGTCTCTACTTAGTGTAATGTAATTTTTTTTTGTTCAGGTTGCCCTATTGGTGGTATCGGTGGGGGTACAATAGGTAGAGGCTTCAAAGGAGAGTTCTGCCGCTTCCAGTTATACCCAGGGTTATATGAATATGTAACGGTTCCAGAATGCCAGTTCATTGTAAATATAAGGAATGCTAAAAATGAAACCATTTTTCAGTCTGTTCTCTCCACTTACAGGTATTTTATTTAAAAATATTCATTTAACTAGGAGTTTTAACTGTAAACTCTAGTCATGACATGCTTGCTTATTGTAAATGAGAAGAACAATTTAGTGACTCTGTGCCCAGTTGACATTTGGATGGGCTAATTTTCACACATGTTTGCATGCTTTTGTGTGAGTTTACAACCTCTGTGCTATATCAACCCAGCCACATTCTTTACCAGATAAGATACATTGAGATATAAAGCAATGGCTTGGATACAACCCTCAATTATTAATATATACATTATATCTTGTGGATTTTAGCAAACCAAAGAAAGCTCCAGCAACATGGGAGTGGAATCTGAACGGAGCAGATTGTGAATATACAGCCTTGTACCCTCGCGCCTGGACCAAATATGATTTAACAAAATATGGAATCAAACTAGTCTGTCGTCAAATATCTCCTGTGATACCACATAATTATAAGGTTAGTCATAGCCAGAAATTTAGATTACATAGACATTTTAATCATTGGAAAAATATTGAGCAAAAAAATTCATATTACACTTAATTGCAACAATCAGATGTATATTATAATTTATTGGTAAGTCAGTATCAGATATAACTTTTATAACCATAAGTGAGCAGCTTTGTAAGAGTTCCTTTGAAAGAACCTCATAGCATAGCAGCATAAAACATTTTAGTAGGAAAATAATTCCACTTTTAACACATGCCCAAAAAATAATATATAATTAAAGTTAATTACATTACATTACTATTTAATAATCTGTTACTGCCATACTGATTTGTTTGTAGATGTCAACTTGATTCTAATTATTGTAAACTACTCCTAGAGCCATAGAATGACACAATTAAACAGTATGTTTCTTTCAAATAGGATTCTAGCTTACCTTGTGCTGTGTTCGTTTTCTCTGCAAAAAATGTTAGCAATGAACAGAGACATGTCAGCATCACTTTTACATGGACAGAAGTACTGGGTGCACCTAACAAGAAAAAGTCTGTAAAAGGTATTTTTCTACTCTTATTTGTTCAATAGACCATTTTCTAGTTGTGATATTATTTTATTTTTATTTTTATTTATTTGGTTCACCAACAGTTGATACATTGTTTCTTTCATATTAACACAAGTACAGTTATGAACATCGCTAAATGTACAACCAATTCTAGGTAAACACAGCATGCTTATAACAATATATAATATATAAACAAAAAACAGGGGTTAATAAGGGATTAATTCCAGTAATTTCTTGGCAAAGTATATGCAAAAGTATGGCAAATATTTAAAATATACTATATTAGTATGTCACATTTAAGTAAAATAAAAATTGTCGGGCCTTTTAGGTAAGGTGGAGTTAGAAAAGTATTGTGTAGCAAATACCTGCGGTGTATCCTTGGATCAAACAATAGGAGACATACCTTGCACATTTACAATAGCTAAAAAAATTAAGAACAATGAAGATACTAATGAAGGATATTGCTATTGGAATTCAAAAACATCTGAATATGTATGGCAGTGCCTCAAGCGATACGGATATTTGAAGCCAGATGACGTTCAGAATCCTCAGTTGTCTGACAAAACTGAGAAAAATCGTAAAGAAAAGCCAAAGAAAATATACAAATGTGAGTAATGTTGCGACACTCAAAATTGGTGCATGTAAAGTTTTATACTAATATACTGATGTGTACTGAACTAGAGTGCATACCATTTGTGATTTATGCATACTTTGTGCGTACTTTTGATTTGTGCATACTTTTGTGAAAAAATATACACATATTGTCGTGCATTTGTTTAATTTAATGCATTCTATTGTTCGCAGATGATTCTGTTGCTTTAACAACTTCTTTGTCCCTGGATCCCGGAGGCTGCGATACAACTGAGCTGTGTCTCGTTTGGGACATGCCAATTATAAAGTATAAGACTGATAAAAAGATTCATAAAAGGTGAGCATCAAGATACTGTGGGACAACAATCACACATGTAGTTCCAACATAGCTCTTAAAGCCGGCGTTGGTACTTCCAACATACAACTCTTTTTTCAGTTATTTTCCCTTAAAGTTCCTGTTAGTCATTATTAGTAATTGTAAGAGT
>DWQT01000040.1:0-37581 GCA_018244895.1 Myscelus amystis hages | reverse complement strand
CCTAGAAGTTACTTATAATTTATATAGCAACGCAACGTTTGCCGGGTCAGCTATTTATCTATAAAATAATATAGTTGTGCAGGCTTCCACGCGATGTTTTCCTTCACCGCTATATCTAATTTGGATAAAATTTACAACCATGGTTACAACATTCTCATAAAATACATCGAACACTGAGCGATACCCAATCGATATACCGTTTCCAGACCGCGGTATGTGAACGCCTCAAAAGCGTCGGCATCAAGCGAGGCGGCGCGGCCAAATATTCCGGGTAAAATTAATATGGCCGCCCAGTTCAGGTGCGACCGCCCCGGGCCGCGTCTTCAACACGCGCGGGGCCGCTAATAATGAGCGAGCGAGCGAGCGCCACCGCCTACGCGACGCAGCTCGTCGATCTCTTCTCTACCTCGCGTTGTTAGCAAGACTTCAATGCTATAGGAATCTATACTATCACTACATAGTGTAAAATAAAATCGCTTTCTCTGTCCCTATATAGCTTTGAATGCTTAAATCTTTAAAACTACGCAACGGATTTTGATGCGGTTTCTTTTAGAAGATAGAGTCATTCAAGGCGAAGGTTTGTTATATAATTACACCCATTATTAAATATAGTAATATAGCAATGATTTAAAGCGCGCGAAGCCGCGGGCAAAAGCTAGTTACCTTATAAGTAAAAGTCGGTTACCATTTACCACTTGCCCGCATCTGAATTATATGAAAGACGTCTATCAAATAATTTAGTGCACGTCACAATTCAGTCAAGAAACGACCTCATAAGACCCGCGGCGGCATCGCAAAGTACAAAGGTAAATAAATTCAAAAAAAGAACACACAACAATTTTGACTAGAACATTAAAACGTTCAATTTATGGTTCAATAATTTACAGTACAGTTACAGTTGCTATAATTTTAGAAACAATCACATATTAACGTTCATAAATACTGATGGTGGCCTAATGACCGAAATACGACCTCAATCGTTATTGAGAATTTGAGGAAAAACTTCCGTTTCTTTTGTCATTGTTTATATAAACGTTGTCTTTTTTTCCTGCCACCGGCCTTGCGCGGAAAGCACCTAAGAAGAGATAGGATAGGACGGGCAAAAAGCCCTGAAGAAAGCTATCAAATAACGAAGAAAATTCGAGATTAACGTAGGTACTGAACTGTTTTGTCTATTTACATATGTATATGTAGATAGTATGTTACATATTTATATTAACAACAGTTATTTCTTTTTTCGCAGATTTTTTTAAATTATATTTTTAATTACTGATTAACACTCATCAAACATTATGTGAGATAAAGCGTGCGTAAAAAATTCAAATCTACTGATATATTTGTACTGTGGCTTAGCACGCCGCGTGCAGGAAAACTGGAAGTTTCGTCGGAGCTCGGGATATTACAAATAATATTTGATTAGTCCTTAGCCCGCCGTCGGCCGCTGCCGTTTATGGCCTCCCCGCAGAATGTATAAGTGCTTTTGAGTCGTGGCCAAAGCGAAAAGTGCAATACAAATATAGATAACAAACACACCGATGAACATAATAAGTACGACAAAAAATTTTCATTTTAAGTCATCTATGTATATCACATAATATTAGTAAAATAGTAAGTATAAAAATCTATACTAATAATATAAAACGGAAGAGTTTGATTGTTTGAACGCGCTAATCTCAGGAAATACTAGTCCGATTTGAAAAATTCTTTCAGTGTTAGATAGCTCATTTATCGAGGAAGGCTATAGGCTATATAACATCACGGTAAGATGAATAGGAGAGGAGCAGCGGTAAAAAATATTGCGACAACGGCAAAATCATTTATATGGCAAAGCAACGTTTGCGGGGCAAAGCTAATAAAATATATAAGCTGTTTATTGGTTTCGCTTAAGGTCAAAAGTGTTTATTTAGTTAACACATACCGTTCTTGCGCTCCTAACGCCATCTATACCGCTCATTTGACTAAAATGTGTTTTCCCGCGGAAATTGGGTATTTTTCCGCAAAAACAAGAAGTGTATATCACTTAGCAGCCCTTTATCTCTATATCAAAAATCACATCGATCCATTGCTCCGTTTTGAGGTGAAATAAGAACAAACAAAGACACATTTCCGCATCTATCTTAGTACGGATTCTTTTCGCTTTTGAATTACCTGCGTAAATAAAGCAAGGAATATACGATGATTATTGAGAATATACGAAATCTGAGTTAAAAGAGTAATCCTGGCCGTTTTCATGCTTGTATGTTTTTCCCCACGATTATACGTTGATATATGAGAAATGCAAAATTCAAAATAACGTCTGTAACATCGGCCGGATCTTATTAACGATGTAAAACCTATCGGAAAGTGCATTTCACTTGCACCAAGGTACGCGAAGATTTGTTTGCTCATGTGTTTTAGCGCGATTGGCAGACGGTTTACGTAAGCAGCTGGAATATTTAAATTTAGAAAACCGATAGCATGTGCAGGTACGCTAATTTTTTCATATTCGATTTTTAAATTTGTGACGTTTCAAGGAATATGGAGAGACAAGAACCACAGATAAGAAAGAACTTAACGATGTATGTTATCTGTGTATCATTATATTTTAGAATAATTTAATTTTACTTCGTTTTAATGGGATCCCAGTTTGCCTGATTCAGTATAGATTTTAAAATGGAATTTTTGCGATCAATATCCAGGTTATTTGTTACTAAGTCTCCTCTTTTACATGCCGATTAAAATGTTATTTCTGAAAATTAAAAACGTTAAAAAGTCCATTTATTATATTATATCACATGACTTTTTTTATTTTGACGTCAGCGAAAAACTCGATTAAAGAAAACAATATAAATTGAAATAAATGATTATATTTTGGGTCCCGGCCTGACATGTTCAGATTTTCTCAGTTTCTCACCATATCTTCAACCGCACAGTGCGTTAACGCATCCATACCGTTCTAGCTAAACTTTTCTATACAACGTTCGATAGAAGATGTACATAGATATAGATAGGTGTGGAGATACCGCCTGCCGGCTAGTGTGGAACCGGTGAGCGTACCGCGCTCGAACCCGTGATGAATAGCCGCGCATCCGTCTAAAGATAATGACGTTTAATCACTCCGCCGTCATGCGCGCCTGGTACTGCGGGAGAGATATTGTCCGTTCTTTGATCTCTACCATAAGGCCTACCTCCCTTTCCTTGTTTGGGGGAATATAGAGTAAATATTCTATGTATACCTACACAAAGTTGTTTCGGTTTTCGTGGGGATTAAAAAAATGAACGAAAATCTGTACCAGTTACGTTACCGGTCCTTATATAACCATTCAGGCGATCCAATAAGTGCGCAAAAAAGTTTCATTAAAATCGGTTTAGGACAAATTTTTGTACACAAGATCTCTTTAATGCTACAAATCTGAACGATTAAAATTGCAATTTAACCACTAGGTGATTTTGAGGAACATTTTTTAAATAAAATATAGTCTCCTGACACGCACTAAAAACGTAGCAATCTACGGATGAAAGAATTTTTAAAATCGATCCAGTACTTAGAAAAATTACCTTCTACATATGAACTCATAAACAAATTTCTTTATAATATGACATGTGGACCAACCTCAATGAAACGCCTTAAAATATGACTTAGTTCAGCAGTACGCTTACTATCCATTGATGATGATTAATTTGGCCGACACTATAATTTTTTTCGTGTACAAAACGTGCAGTAGCTTTATCGTACCCGGTACTTATCCGGGTAATTTCTGTTCAATTCAACAGCTGACGCCCGTAGATGATATAAGTGGGCGGTTAAGATGCTCCTACACGCCTTTCTCAGTGTTACTGGTAACGCCCCCTGGTGGGCGCCACAGGCTTCGTGCGGACCGTAGCAGAAGCACAGAAAATGAGAGATAATGATAGCCCAAGCACGATTTACTATTTATAAATAGGCGAAAGGCTATGTTGTCCTGGTATTAATTAAAAATTAAAAGTATTTTATTTAATTTTTATTTTATTTATGTTTGTAATATGATGGAAAACTGTTATTTAGGATAGCAATAATGTTTATTAACATCGCAAATTATTGCAATAACAGGTGTAAGTTCGATTTCAAAAATGGACGGTGGACGGAAAGTTCCTATCAATATGGCTGCGCGGTAATTAGACGAGATCAGCTGTTTCTCTAATCCTTTGCGATACACACGAGTAGTGTTCGTACGAAATTATCGCCATATTACTTACCTACAGCATTGTGATAACGCAAGGAGCCGTTCATACTTTTGTCGCTGAAACTGGATATACAATAGTATAGGTACTCTACCTATATATAGTAGTGTAGGTGTCGAGGGATATTAAGACTGTCCTGTCACGACCAAATAGGTCAGACACTTGCGGGAGAGTCAAGAGTCTCCGAAACCGGCGTATGCATAAAAGGATGATGATTGTTTATGAAGCACGGCAGGTTTGTGAGGACCTACCTACTCCGTTTGGGACCTGTATAGAGGTATTTTACTCATGAATTCCTTAGCAAATCTAAATTACGGCTTACCTTTAAGGGCGGCGTGGAAATGTAAAGCGGCGGATCGTTCTGGGAGCCGGTGTATATGTCCTGGCCGTCGGGCCCTTTGCCGCAGCCTTCAGCGTCCGCCACGCTGTACCTGCACACAATCCCGTCCGCGGGCTTAGCGTCGTAGCCCGGCGGTTTGCCCACGTGGAAACCCTTAGCTTTCACCCAGAAACGAAACTTCGAACTGTCCGAACTGTTGCATTCCTCGCCGCGCAGCGTACGCAGGATTCTCGCGTATTTCTTCAAGGTAATCGTCTTCGTTTTCGCCTGATCGCCGTACGTCTGTATCACCCAGGGCTGGTATGTGGAGAACAGATCCAGCTTAGGGTCTCCGGTTTGCACCTTGGGTCGTTTGTTGTTGTTCTGCTCGTTTTTCTTGTCGGCTTTCGAACTGCCGGCGGTCGATTTGCGTTTCGACGGCTTCCTCGGCGTTTTCTCCGGTATTGCCTCCTGCGTCAACTTCTTCCGTAATCCACGGTCCTTTATCATGGCTGCGGCCATTTTTGCTATTTATAAACTGTGTGAAGCTTTTAACTGTTCACTTGAACGCACATTTTGCAGTCACAATTGTATCCGAATTCTAACAGCACCTAACGCAAAGAATCACTGATGTAACTTTTTTTGTGAATAATCCATAGTACTCTCTTGTTTTTTACCGAGAAACGGGAGATGGGGAATCGTTCGCGGATTGTTTTCGAGAAGTTTGATAGGTACCGACTGCTCCAAGTTGGGAGACCGGCGTGCGTACAACTCCGCAAGAACTTCTGACTCGCGAAGTTTTACCGACCTAAAGGACTTTCATCGGCAACTTTTCTCGGCGGTAAGAGACAAGGGCGCCTGTTAGTCTTTTGGCCCGAGCCGATTAGGTTATCTACCAGTCTGGTAGGTAATACATATTATTATATTACTATAAATTAGTGATATCACATCAAGTAAGTAACTAAGCGAATAATTATTTTGCATGGAAAACGTAGCGTAGAAAATATCGGAGCGCGTTAATAAAAAGAATGTTTAACGATAAATTATAATTTTTTAAAGTCGGCAAATTAATTAGAAAACAGCTAATTGGACTATTAATAAAACAGGTGTGTGAAGTTGTAAGGGAAAAAAAACAAAAAAGTACCAGGCGCGCAGTCCGATCCGGAGATATCGTAACCGGTATAAATAAATGCGCGCTATAACCCCCTATATACGGCCGCTCGCGTAGGGCGCGCGCGGTGTACTGTCGAGGCGAGTGTTGGGCCGCCACGGCACGTGCGGGACGAGCGCTGCTAATTGCCCGCGAAACAATCGGCCCGCGCCCGATAATGCTCGGCGCTTGGCGTCCGGGCCAACACAAGTGCGGCCGTGTATATGCTTGGCCCGTTGTGAGATAGTGGATAAAATTGTGTAGGTATATTGAAGTGTTGCGTTTTTCGGTAGTAAATATTTTGAATTCGGAACGTTCTTTAACTGAAAAGGAATCAAGCTTGCTGATGTTTCTAATAGATTAAAAATTGAACATTAATTTAAATAATCGCAATGATAGAAATAATACATGATATGAATACGTGAAGTAGCTGTACATTTGGGAAAATCGTAGTTTTATGCCTAATAAAGAAAAAATAAACTGTCTTATTCCATTTTTTTTAATTCTGTTACGCTTGCAATTTAAATGCATAACAAATTCAAGTTATATTTATTATTTATATCAAGTTATACTTATTTATTAGATAACAAGTACTCATGGACACATTAACTACTATTGTATACCTATTTGTGTTTTCAATTTTATAGCTCTATATTTAATGTTTTTTAGTTTTCCCGTAATAAATTACCAAAAATCATTTCTGACATGATAAACGTGCTACAAGCAGGTAGGGTACAACACCTTTTTCAGAATAGAAGAAGAAATTAGTTTACATAACTGTCACCAGTCAAAACCATCGCAGAACCAAACACACATTCGCGTTCTATATTCAAATGTTTGCCAAAGATTTAGAACTGCACTCAGACAAAGGTCACCTATTTCTGCGCTCCATCGAATTCAGTTATTTATTGTTCACGTTTTAAAAAACTCTCTCACAGGTGTGTTGGTCACTATCGTGGCTTCCACACACACTGAGTAATGAAGCTTAGCTCCAGGCCTGCGTTCGTTGTTTGAAACGTGCTGAGAGATTAAATGTAAGTAGATTTCAGCGGTAAAAAGTAAATAAATTATTATTGTTATAAAAAATAATTAAATCGAAGTCAAGAAGGCGTCGTCGCCCGATATCGCTTTGTAGTACGTTCATAAAAACTGAAATAATCGTGTTTATGACAAAATTTCTTAATGTTTGTCGGGGAAATGTGGTAAGTAACATTGGTATTCAATTACTTTGGTTCGTTACGTGAAAGAAAAGCGTACTTGGCTGTGAAATATCGAATGGCGTTCAAGTCTGAACTGTAAGGAAACGCGCACGCGCACGTATAATGGTCGTACGTTCATAATAATCTTTAAGGCAATTTCGACGCTGTTTATACTAGACGGAAGAGGTATTTTAAGATGCGTTCAGTGTGGGTACGAGCTTTATAATAGGTAAAAAACATATGCGCGCGAATTAGCACGCGACGTCCACTTGCGCGTCACCCAGCACGCCTGCGCGAAGCACAAAAGTGTGCGCATCTTACCAGGACGTCATGAGCGCGTAAAGATCGCGTCGTTATTCTTGTGGCGGCGAGAGAGCGAGAACGATATGTTGCGCAAGCGCTGCTATGTCACTCTATCACTGTTCACTATTAATACAAAATACAAACGAAAATAGCCTTTATTGTCTAGTAGTAGGCTTAAAAATGACATGTTTTTAGAATAGCTACTTTATGCCAAATATAAAAAAAACAAGCAGCAGCCTCTCTGACGGTGTAAAAAGGGTGCGCAAGTTACTAGGAGATTATAATACTTCTAGTCACAATCTTTAGAGGAAACAACGTGTGAGCGAAAACGAAATATTGCGCGTACGTCGATCGCCATCTCTTTTCTCGAGTAAATATAATTGAAAAACTGCTTTGTCACTCAAAGCATATGACATATTTTTATTTGATGCGTGCAAAAACAAAAACCATAATATATTTGCTTATCATTTGTAACAAGATTGATTAAAGCGAATTCTATTTTAAGGTATTAAGGACGTTATTTGATTGTTATAGACATATGTTATCGAAGGAAAGGTATGACGGATACCGAAAAACTTCTCAAATTCATGCTACGCTGTGAACTTGATGAAGATGTTAGCCATGATTCCGGATCAGTATTTTTTTAAACTTTACCACACGTGTTTCTAGGAGTTTTCTTGATGATTTATCCGAACGATGATAAATAATTTTAATTATTAAAAGTCAATTATTTATTATTTCCTAGGTATTTTTTATTGTGTTTTTTGGTATTTTTCATATTTTTTCAGTGAAATAAGAAAAATACGTGTGGCTCACTAGTTGGACTATGTTCGGTGTACGAGAGAGAGGTTCCAGGCGAGTCCTCGCTTTGGACGATCCGTGCCGGGCCGCATTTCAAATCGATCAAGGTATTCTTGTGTCACGCCCTACCAGGAACACATGAGTGTGCAGAGGCGAGCCCGGGAAGTTCGAAGAACTTTTCGAATGCACTTCGTTGCTCACGTACTAGGGCGTAATAATTTCAAGGTGGTAATAATTTCAATTGTTTGAGAGACTCCTATTACGTGCATTCTTGGCCGGTGGTTCGTGGAAAAGAGAAGATATGAAATTTTATTGTTAAAGATAACGAACTTCGATACGAACACAAAGGTTTCTCAACGATTTTCATACTATTGTAAAACTAGTGGCGAGGTTTCTTTTGCATTACTTTGCCGGCAAGTAACTTGCTTATCGTCCTGACACGCCAGACGCAGCGGCGTCGAAGATCAATACAGAAAGGTCAAGAAGTGTCTTTGTAACCCATGTTTATAATTACTAGTAATTACGAATAAATTTGCACGAAATACTCTGGATAATTTAAAAAGTAGTCTTGTCAACAGTGCTATGGATTCCCAAACAAAAGCATCTTTCGCTGCGTCTGTACTCGCGCCGCAAACAACGAAACTCATGTAAGCTCGTCGCAACTACGAATTATATAGACACTTTTCGTAGCATATATACATACGTACACAACGCAATGATACAATCAAGTAGCGCGCTAATGCGTCCCGTCGCTGCTCCGCGCCGCGCCGACACTCGACACGCCGCCTCGTAATGCTATAGAGTTGCGAAGACACTCTGTATCGATAGTTACTGGTTATTTTTGAAGCGAAATAACTTAATACTTGAAATCGTCACGTAAGGAAAAACCCCTTTTACACTCACTCTGTGTCTATAACCTCAATTCTCAGCACGTGGAAATATCGCTCAAACTTGTTGGTTGGACAAGGACCCAAGGAACCAAGGCTAAGGATCTTCCTCGCCCTTAATATAATTAATTTTAATTTTAGAGTCTTTAAGCGGTATCTCAAAAACAGTATTTTTTGGTTTAGATGACCATTTGTAGCACCTATAATACGATTTTAATAAATCTGGTCTACCATTATCTGATATTTTCAAAGGTGCAGAGCGCAGTCTAAAATTATAAATATTTATCATATCGCCCAGTTTGAAAACATATCATTAGTTATACTGAAATAACTGTTGATGTTTTGGTATTGTAATTGTAACATTATGCTAAAAAGACAGCAACGAAAAGAACATTTTATATGTAAAATAATACATCTTAATTCTGTATATTTATATCGATATCGATAGAAATATTGCGACAGACAAGGTCCCATCTCACTTGGCACCTACTTACTGCCCGACCCCTCCCCGGCTTATCTGAAGTCGAGCTGAGCGCAGATATATTTCATCTCGCCACTAGGCACGTTTTTATGCAACGCGCCCGCTACAGCGCAACTCGACTCTTTTTGTCGCTGCGGCCCTAGTACCTCTTCACATTTTTGTCGGTGTCAAAGTCATTACTGGATGACGTATGCGCGGTTTTCGTTCGAAGCGCCAAACGGATATGTGGATTTTATTTCATTCCATGGCCAGTGGGCGCTGTCTGGGTCTTAATTCTATTTCCGAATTTTTAATTTGACAGGATTGTCACGCGAAAGAGGTATGGATTTGGAGGAAGGAATGAAGTTATTTATTTATTTATTGTTATTTATTATTTCTTGGCTTGGGATTTTTAGACATTTTTAGAATCAAGGTATATTTGGGATGAAAAGCGACTTTGCATTCATCGATTTAATCGATACTAAAGCTAAAACATCGATGTATCTACGATGTTTCTTTTATTCTTGTTTGTCTTTTCATAGGTAATTTGAAACTTTGTTTTTAGCATAGCAGCTACAGCAACCGTAATTTTATTTCGATATTCATCGAGTATTGATTTTTACTCAACAGGATATAAATATCTTTTTTTTTTTTTAATTGCGGCTACAGTGGTAAAGGCAAGAAAGAATAAAGCAATTTTAACTTGATTTTACTGATTCATAATGATCATATTGATTCGTACCATTAAAAATACGTAGAAGATTTTCAATAATTTCAATATTGTTATTAAGTAAAATTACTTACATTATTGTTAATGTTTAACACATTGTTTAACTTAGTTTACTGAATTTATGATTAATTACATGCTGGCCACAGTTTATTTACCGTTTGGGAGATCAATAAATAAATATTTACCTTTAGCCTAACATGGATTTCTAAAAAACTTTGCTATAATAAAATATTTTGTAAAGTTTTTTTAACTTAATCCAGCAATATTTAATTTGGTGCACGATATAAGCTTTGCAAATTTTTTTTGATTCGATAAGGAATAGTAAATAATGTCGTTCCTGGAATTACATAGAATTGCTTAGGTTAATTTTAATATTTACGCATCAAATGTCCTACCACAGATCGTCTGTATTTTTCGTCAATACTAAAAAGATTACAGAAAATCCCCAGCAAAACGCTTAATTAAAAAAGTGTGGCCAGTCAAAAAAATATTCATTAGCCCCTGGGAGTATTTTTTCAATTAGGCACGCTAAATAAGTTGAGGGACAGGTGAGACTTGATTTATTACGCGTTTTTTAGCTAGATGAAAAAGTGTTTCCGTTATAATCGTGATAAATTTGATACGCCAAATTTCATCTTCCACTTCAGCAGTATCATCATCGTTATCCTAATTGGCTTCTTCAATTCACTCTTGCGACAGGAGACGGGACAGGAGACCGCGTTTCTCCTGCCATATTTGACAGGATTCGCCAGTCTGCTTGCTGCTAATCCAACCATGACCAAGTGCGTGGTTAGTACGTGACTCCGGTATACAATCGTCTTGGGGAATGAATTTCGGGAATAAACAAAAAACGGGCGATGGCGCAGCGGGCGGACGGGCACCAGGGCGGCAGCGGCGGCGAGTAAATTAGGCGCGGAGCCGCGCGATATTGTTGGCGACCCGCTCCTACAGGGTTATGAGAGCTTGGTATTATTATTATAAATTATGTCACTGACTTTTAAACCCATGGGGAAAGTATGGGGGGACGTTGAAGGGAATTCGAGATCTTTATGGGAACCAAACTATTACAATAAGTGGAGTTAAAATCAATCATACTTGTTGCTCAGAAAACTTCATGCGTTCAGAAAATACATCCGGAAACCCACAAATAATTCGCGATACAAAATGCAACTGCTACATTAACGCGCATTGGAGGTTTTTGACTTATTTATTATTATTATTATTTCATTCATTTCGCAGTATGCGTTTTACGCCACTGTCTTCAATAATTATTTATGGTGTACCGGTCATGTTTTAAGTTCCTATGTAAAACAAACTCGGCGTTTACGTAACCGACAAAAAAATACACCCGCGCGGTAGGTACGGCCACAGCGGGTCACGCAATTGAAAAGTGAGCAAAAAAATATAATAATAGGGCATGATTAATAAAGCGACAGCCCTGCGCGCCGCCGCCCGGGAACAAAGCGGCTAGCGCCACTCGCCGTTCGCCGCTCCCGGCCTCTACTCGGATATATTTATTTGATACTTGAAATAAAATAAATAATTATTTCTGTTAAATGATCAATAAATTTATCCTATCACCGCCAGAAATACGATTGCATGAATATTTCCCAATATATTTTCTATTTATTCAAGCTGATTAGCAACTAACTTCAGACTGATATTTCGAGACTGCAACCGCTGCAACTTCATACTGTAGCTTTCAGAAAAATGACAAAACTTAAATTTTCACTCTCATCAATTTTTCATAACGCGCCTAAAGAAGCATAACTTCAATAACAACCAACATATCTACCTCAATTGCAAATGTCATGGTCCCCACAGTAATCACGGTATTGTTAAGATGCCCGTTGAGGCGTTTATTGTGTACTTTAATGAATACAAGTGAATTTAATTATTGAAGCTACTTTTGTTAAGATACACTGACATTCGTGCCTTTATAAATTTGTCAGTGCTAAAAATGAGCTAGCGTAGTTTACGAAATCGAAAATCCAAAACGGCTTTAATCAAGATCCTTTCCTATACCACATACAACAATAGCTGATATATAATCTTATTGTCACTTCTACATGCCCAAGCAACCAAAATATCAATATTTATATTTTTGTGTAACAAATTAAATTCTACAACGAGGGTCAAGTCGGTTCGCGCCGGCTCGCAACATTACCCAATGATTCACGGAGGCGCGGCCGCCGACATGGCATCGTCCCGCGCTCGCCTACCGCATACAGACATACATATAGCGTGTGTACAGTACAGAGTATAGACGTACTGGGTATAGCGGCGTAGTGATGGAATATTAAGTGTATGCGGCGCCGCTTACTGCAGCACGGCCCGCGTGCAACGTTAATGAGTGTGCTTTTGGCTACGCAAAATTGCGGTTCGTTTAAACGCGGAATTAAAAGCGCGTTTAGTTTGACGTTCGGCTCAAATTCGAATTTCGAATTTTCGAACTTGAACGTTTTGTTTGCGTACAATGCTTGCGTGTAGGCGCGTTAGAACAATATTGCATCATAGAATTATTATTTTTGATGTGGTTATTTAAGAGTTTAAGATTTAATTTTCTTTCTCAATAGATACATTGGCTTTCAACTGTTTTGACATTACTGATCACGGATCAGGCAATTGTGTATTGCAATTATTATTGGGCGAAAATACGATTAACATACCTTAAGTATGGAAATCATATAAGTACCTACCATTTTTATTCATTCGGCTGTACAACGATATAATATGACTAGAATAACGTGATTATAGATATAGGTACCCAAGTGTTTACGTTCACCATTTGCAAGTGAAGTCTTAAGTCATGATATCAATCATTATCCATTTGCCATTCACGTGTGCTTAGCAATTCGCAAATGCAACAACACAATTCACAAGAGCGAGACAGTCAACAGGTTTATCAGACGAGCGTATAAACTTATCTGCACACACGAATACAACACCGCACGACCGTATAGTACGTCGCATCGTTACATTGACCGCTTCCGCCGCATTACATCATTAGGATTCCATGTTGATTTGTCGATGTATCGCGTGCATTGTTGTTGATGGTTGATACGTGCACGCTCGCACGCTTTGTGTTTATGAACGCCTAGTACTTTCAGTGACTTTGTGACGCGATGTGACGGGGTAAAAAGGAACGCTGTCAAAATGACGCCGCATCTTCACAATGTATCGAAAGTATATTCAGTTTTTTATAAAATAATCTTGCCAGATTTTCAAACCTAATTTTTTTACGTTATTAGTTATGTCGCTCGATTTGTTGATACGGTACCTTAAAGACATTGCATAATTTTTTTCAATAAATATTTCTCAAATTTATTTATTTGCCGTACTTGTGACGGGCTATTTATATATATATGTTGTGGCTTTTGTGTTCTCAACATATTTATCATCTTACAATGTACGTATTATTATATATTAGGGACATTTTCGTTATTTTTTCTCTACATAGCTATCGTTTAAATGTTAACTATCTATGTGTTAAAAATAAGCGGGCTGGCAGTATTTAAGGTCTTTTTATAATAAAAATTTCTATACTGTAATATTTCATAATAATTGTAATTTTTGTATACTCATCAGATATAACTTAATTTTGGCAACAAATTCATGATGTGTCTATTAGCAACAAACAAGCTGTATGAGAATTATTTATGTTATGTAGTTAGAAACAACATATTTGGAATTTTATTGTGGTACATTTACCGCCATCTGTTGTTTAGTAGTAAAAGTATTACAAAGCACCGCCATCTGTTGTCGAATGGCAAACTTCAATTTGCGAATTGCGTTACGTTCAAAAAGTTATTCTGTGGCGATACCTATATTATGTAAAAAATGGTAACTCTTAAAACGTGGATGTCTTTACTAGTACCTCACTTATTTGTGGTGCTTCAGGTTATTCATTCTGAATTCTGACAAATGTTTGTGTAGTAAACGTAATTGTTCTCAGTAAAGTTATCGACTAAAACTATAATTGTAAAAGTACTTATCAAATTTAATGTCTAGTTTGAAATCAGACGCCCATGTATTAGTCGCCTTAAATTAATATAGCACTAGTGATGTAATAATGTTATTTTATTAACATTCGCGAATGCGAATGCGAATATTCAGTAATTCTTTTAAATTTCGCGCCAATTGTCTATGTTAAGATGGCAGTTTGCTTAAAGTGTTTACTTATTATTCTTATGAAAAATTATTATATGTATAATTTATTGTAAGAGAAAAGTATTGTATTTGTTTCATTACTATTTTTATTTTTGTTTAAGAAGATATATTATAACTTAAATAATAACTGATAAAACTGTCATAGAAGAGTGAGAGAATATTTATTTCTGTTTGTTTACATTGCATTAACAATTTTGTTTCATACAAATTTAATAGATGATAAAATCAAGATTGATAATGTGATTACGAGGTTAAGTTACTATATATTGTATTAAAAAACATAAAAAGAAATCGGATTTTGATTTAATTAACCAACAAGCTTTTGCCCGCGGCTTCGCAAGCGTTGCAATTCAGAATTTCTTGGTGACAATAAGAAAAAATGTAGTATTATATATATGAATTTAGATATTCCAAAGACAGCGAGAAATTTTCAAGGTATTTTACTCCGAATTTAACACGTGCGCATGTAACAAAGGTAGTGAATAAATATACTAATAGAATTCGTATTTGACAAAACTGAATACAGCGCCATCTATGGGTTGATTTGGAATTATTTTAATCGAAGAATCATCTTACACCGCCATCTATGAGAACATGATAAAACTAAACAGCTTGCTTAAATATTATATTTATTTGTTTATATTCTCGACATAACTGAATAGTTGAAATAAAAACTATCTTATATAGGTACTAAGTTAGACCAAATTACGGGTACATGTGAAATTGGATTGAAATCGGTTCAGTAGCTTTGGAGTTTATTGTCGACATACATCGTGACTCAAGATTTTTGTTTTTTATTTATATTAACCTATTATCATCGTTATATTGTAGTCTTTCTGACATTCGTTATTCGGAGAAAATTTTGCGAATGCGAATATGTAAAAATATGCGAATATTCGTTTATATATGGCACTAAAATCCATAACCATCACACCAGGTCCCTAACGGGGTAGGCAGAAAGCACTGGGTGCCAAATATCTCTGTCCTCACAAACCTACTAAAATGCTTCTTTACAGAATAGGTATTGAAAGGTCTGCGAGTTCACAAAGGTGAACCAAGTTTGTTGATTACAAATCAAATTCAATTTAAGGCAAAATCTAACAAACTGAGTTGGGTGCAAAGTAAACGATAACCTTGCAATGTTTTACGGTTTTATTGTGTTTATAATAAACATCATCTATTGTACACGGTTTATTGATATATAAATCAATTTCGGTTTACTTCTTGTCTCTACACCTAGAAGCCAAAGAGGCCCAAGAGAAGAGGAATTTTCTTGAAGTGCATAAAAAAATATTTTGGCCAGTTAGTCAACTTTGAATGCCTGCAATATGTTACTTATTTGTATAGAGGATGATATTTGATTTACTTTTAATGAAATACCTAATGAAAATTATTATCAATTGTAAAAATATTTTAACTTTTTGGCATATTTATTTATTAACTGTTTGCTCATTTACTCCGCTAGGCGGCGCCTGATATTAGAACCAACAAAACCATTTGAGAGAAAAGTTTATTTACAATTTAAAGTAAGTTCTATATCACTTGCGCAATAACACGCAAGCACTTATCTTAATGAATACATTTAAAATCGATATTCACAAGTAATTTAAGTTCAAAGAATTCCATCACACTATAATATTAGCTTCGCTTTTATCGCCTTAATATGTACATAACTGTTGTGTAAATAATTAACTATATACATTTACGGCATGAATTTTAACTGTACTTATCCCACGGGATGTCCGTTGAATGTTTCTTTAACTTATGCTTTTTGAGATACTTAGAATCTATGAACGCTTCGCCGCATATCGGACAGACGTACGGTCGTTCGCCCGTATGCGTTCGCAAATGTACAACCAAATTACCTTTGAGAGCGAAAAACTTCATACAAACAGAACAGCCAAACTTCTTTTCCCTTGTGTGAGTGAGTTGGTGTGTTCTTAAATGTGTTTTAGTTTTGAATCGTAGCGAACAGAGCTGACATGGGTACGGCCTCTCATTGGTGTGTACTCGCTCATGCATGATGAGCATGGCCTGGCTGGCACAGTTCTTGCCGCAGACGCTGCATTCAAAACGCTTAAGGTTCTTAACCCTCATATTCTTATCCTGATTGGGCACGTCGCTCGGCTCAACCATATGATTGCTCTCTATATGTTGTTCTAACGCTGACTCCACAGAGAACATTCGTTTGCAAATAGAGCACGCGTAGCCTAATAATTTGCCCAAATCCGTTGTGATTTCCTGTTTGACAGTCTTAACTAGCTCCTCCTTGAATTTGCTCACTTTACTTTTGGTACATTGATCGGACTGTTTATGATTCACTAAAGCGGCTTTGCTTTCAAACGTCTCATCACATAGATTGCACGAGAACGGATTGATGTGTGTCAGCCTATGAGTTTGCATTGTGATTTTCTGATGGAATCTCTTCAAGCATATGTCGCATTGAAAGTCTCTAACGCCAGTGTGAATCATCATATGACGTTTGAGGTTATTTTGGTTCGCAAACGTTTTCATGCATATATTGCAACGCGGCTTGTTGTTGTGACCGTATTTGATATGCTGTGTGAGTGCATTCCTTCGTATTAGTTGGTTGCAGAACGGACACCGCACAAAGAGTCCGGTTACGGTGTGCAAAAGCATATGTCCGGTCAAGATCTCGGACGTCTCGAAACCTTTGCCGCATAAATTGCACAAATGCTCACCGGCAGGATTATGTTTATACTTATGCTTTTCATACTCCTGTAAGTCGACAAATTTTTCACCGCAGTCACATAGATACGTGCCGTCCTCTTGTTGTAGCACCGCTGTCGCTATTTGGCTGTCATCCGCATATTCTATTACTAATTCGGAGCCATCGCATTTCAGTATTTGAAATTGAGACGATTCATCACCTTCGTAGAATATCAATTCCTGCTGAGTCGTGGAATCTTCATCTTCACCGGTTAGTTGTGCATCGGTTAGGTATTTCACACCTTCTTTGCTGTTGAGCAGTATCGTTCTCTCCACACCGGATGTTGTTAATATTTTGATAATGTTACTAGAATTTGTCATATCTTTAACGATGATATCGTCACCGAGTGTGACCAGCTCCTGACTGTTTCGCAGCTGAGAATCATCGATTTCAGTTATGATTTGCTCTTGAGATGCCTCGTCGCCTTCTTCCGCTATGTTCAGTTCCGTATGCTCATCGTTTTCCTGATATTCCTCCTCGTTCTGGAGAATTGTCGCTGGTACGTTTAACGGTATTCTCGGGTTCGAAACTAAAAAGGAATCGATGGTGTTTTCGAAATGCGGTGTCTTTTCCATTGGCTCGTTTTTGATGTCTTCTGCTGGTGTATCCTCAAACTGTTCCATTTTTATTGGCACATCAGTTTCTTTCTCCTTTTCATTGTCAATGACTAGTACGTAGTAGCAGTCATCATCACTATCATTCGGTTCAGTTTTAATCATCGCCTCAATTTGCTTCATGGACTCTTGGGCTATGTCTTCTACTGTTAACTCCTTGCCTCTCTCGTTGACGTCGGGCAAGTCTAGCACAAACTGCTCTTCCCTGGTCTGCTTCAACAAGGCCTCCAGTTGAAGCTTCAGTTCTTTGTCCATCTTCATACATTGCACCCTGAATTGATACGCCGAGTTCAGTATTGCAAAACACTCGGTGCAAAGTTTCTGCGGCAACCCGTCTTCTATATTCGCCTGAAATTATATAAAACAAAGGATAAGCATAATAATTAATAAGCATAAATTGTAATGATAATATTTGGTATAATTCTACACATGACTATCTAATAAACATAGTAAATAATATTTAGATACATATTCATACACTCAAACAGAGAAAAACAAATTAGCTTATTGTCCAGTATGTGTGTATGGCAATCAACGCCCTGTCATACAGTTACCATATATAGGGCGATATTGAATTATATAGAATGTTCTATTAGGATTTTCGATTTTTACCTACTTGAATGATCATTTATATTTCATAATGTGTATATGTGCAATCAGCGTCTGATTTTTATTTGATAACAGTCGAACGCTAGTAAACTAAATTCTTTTAACTCACCTATTTTAACATCAATGACAAGTGTGACGGGCGATACTCAATTTGTTTTTATATATTAAAACAAAACAAAAACAAGGGTACTAGTCATAAATCCCTATATAGATAATAAAATTAATGATATCTATATAGTCGAAAATTGGCGGGACAAATTATAAACCGTTGACATTTTAGGTTATTAACATAGCGTCCTTTCAATTCGGACAATATTACTGATATGACAATCTAAAAGACTATAATATTTGTAGCTTTTTACCTCTATCGTGGTAAGTTCAAAAAATTTCTCCTTCACATTTTGTTTTTCGTCGAATAAAGATACCCCGGAATCGGGCGATAGGCAGCAACGACACAAATTCGACCAGGAATCCATGTCAATTTCCTTTCCACATAATTACGGCTTTAGAAAATCCTGAAAAACACATTATATTAACCTTCAGACGCATTGTTTTGACAGGTTATTTAGCTTTTTACTTATCAGAGAGCAATAAACATAAACTTGGTTTCCAAAGAGTAAAATTATCTACGGACCTTGCCCATAAAGCTGATCTATTCCAAATTATAGACAAGAGAGCTGCGAGCGTACAAAATGGCGATTATGGCGACTATACCGAGTTGGCGTTGCGAGGTAAGAAACGAAACAGGATGTTACGTCACGACGCCATTACTGTCATCTAATGTCATTGTAAACGTACCGTTCTAAAACATTGAGATTAAGATAATGCTACAACTGTTTTTTCACGACGATTTTGCGTTCGTTTATCAAATATTGCTGTTAAAATATACGGTTTGATTTAATATAATTGCAATCAAAAGAATAACTATCTTTACGTCGGTTAGGTTGGTATTTGATTATAACCTCATTAAACGTCATTTTCAGCATACTTTGTGGTATTGCCACTACGAATAAATAATATTACATATTAAAAATCAGTCTAGTTTGCAATATGAAAAGTAATGTTCATGTTTTTGTATAACTTTTAATAATTCGTTCTCGAATTGGGTATTTAGAATATGTGGTATAAAAATATTGTTTGTCATGTCATTTTAGTTATTGCCACGTAGTTTTGTCATTTCGAAAATCATACATACATACGTAATCATTATTGCGGAAAAATAATTTGTAGTACCTAAAATGTTCTGAAGGGCTTTGTTACAATGATGTAGTAGTCGGCACGTGAACACATCAAAATGTAGAGCTGATTCGAATTAATTAAAATCGATTAAGATTTCTATAATCTAATGTAATGTAAATAAGGAATGAATCCATTTGTCGTAAGACTCAGATTATTTTCCCATAGATTTAGTTACACTGCAATGACATATTATTTAAACGGACGGCGGACCTAGTAACTTGACAAGTCGATTGTAAACCGTCGATTATGACGTCGCAATGACCCGAACTGGCAACACCGATAGCTGAAAAAAACTATTATTGATTCATAGTACTTATGCCTACGTACAAACTCTTCTGTAATAAAAGTAAACAATGCGGATCTATTACTTTTTTGGTTGTAATAAAAGATTGAAATCTTTATTTTGACGATAATAATCCTACGTTATTGAACGTTACCTACTCTCCAGACTAATGGGGCGCATAAATCACTCTCTCAATCTTGTAATGTTGGTAATGTTCTAAATTCAAATTTTAAAAAGAATTTTTTATAACGAATTATAAAGAGGAATCTTTCTTTGTTTAGTATAAGGGTCGCGCAGTGTTTTGTGCGTAACTTCGCCAACTGTAAGTACAGCTGAGCTGACCGCAAGGTTGTATGAATAAAATAACAGAGGGAAGTTTATCAAATATTTCTCATAGTCGGTCGTCGGTCCGGTATTTCGTGAAATGTTAACAATGGCTAGGTACACAGCGTTATTATGCGTAAGCGTATATATGTTTAACTAGTTCTATATCATGACTTTATCAGCGTAATATATCTTTGGCATAAGATAATTGATAAACAGAGCTATTTAAAAACACATACAATAAATTTTGATGAACCATAAGGTTATATATTTTTACATTTTTGCTGCTACAAAATGGTCAAAAAAAAGATAGAATGTAAGAGAAAAGTATTATGTTCTAAAATTCATCAATTTACACTTGGTTAGGTTTTAAACCTTCTCACTATGAGTGTAAATCTGTGTCCAGTAGACTTAAAGTTGAACAACAAAACTAAGAAATGTTTTGATATATCAGGCCTTGTTTGCCTTTCTTGTTTTCTCGCTGGCTGAATGCAAACAAACCAATTTGGCGGAGGAACATAAATATTTAGGGCCCCCTGAGACCCGATCGATAAGAATGATTGATTGCGGGTAGCTCAATCAGGGCTAGAAGATGCGGCCTCACGCATAAATATTTGGCCCTTATTAATTTAACTCGAATAGTTTTTGTTCATAGATAACGCGCGTACCGTTATTTTTTTTAAACCTTTCGATTACATATACATAGTATGCAATCATACCTTTAATTTTTTTTTAAGTTACGAATCCATATAGTGTGTGCGCATATTTAGTTTTTTTTTTTACAATTTGCAATTGACATGGGCTTACATACAAAGAGTGCTTACATGAATACCTACTCATAGTGCACAGATAACCAAAAATCTTATTTCAAACATGTCCATTCAGTCGTAATTATTAAAACAATTCGGTTTCATATTTAATTTTTTTTTATTGCATAACCGTCTTGCGTTTGTCTGCGAGCTTATTTAATTGTATGCAGTCTGAGATATAGCACGTTGGCCTAGAACGTGTCAATTTATTGTTGTTCCATATTCAAAAATAAAAAAAAAGAACAACAATTTTAAAAATGGAATCGAGAACACGCGGTTACGTTAAAATCCAAACAAGATTCAAATGAAAACGTTCCATTCGTTCCGGCTGAATAGCGGCCAGTCTGTCATAACTCGTACGGGGAGATATGAGCTATTGAATCCTTTTGATCTAGTGCCATTTTATATGGGTCACGGGAGTTTGATAATGTAATGAAACATATTTATATAAGTTTTCTCATGTTGGAGAATGTTAATAAAACAGCTCTATCATATTTATGATGCTTTGATATGTTCTTTTTAATTTTCATTAATTTTATTTCAATGTTTTTATTTTTATAGGATTCTATCTTAAGTTCATGGTCATTATCATCGCGTGTATATCAAGTTATCAATCATTCAGCCGTTTCGAATATAAAAAAACACAAGAGAGGTGTCAAGGGACACCCGGATGGAACGAAGTTCCTTTCGATTAATTATTGAAGGAATTGTAATAAATTAAATTCCGTCTAGCCTCCTTCGCAACGCGCGATAAGGAACTTCGTTCCAATATTTATTCAACACATGTATCACCTACAGACTACAAGAAAACATCAAATACCAACACAAGTTAAATAGAAAAATAGTTTGCAGGCATGCACGTGCGGAACAAAACAAAATTGAGTTTCATCATATTTGTGTGCTTCCTTCTCCCCTTATCTCCTAATCTCAACGTGGAGGTAGCCTCTATCTAACTCTGAACCACAGAACATACATACATACCTTTTCATGGAGTCCACCCCAACGGCTACTATCAGCGCCGCGCCAGCCATACACGCCAGGTATATACCTGGGACACGTTTGTAAACATAATCTCAGACCTCAGAAGAATAGTCCAATAACTGAATAAAAGAAATAACAGCACATAACACAAAATATACCTTCTCCAAGCGTTTAATCACTACAAAGTCAATGATTACCACAAAATAATCCGACAGCGTTATTGTACATCATGAAACCATTTTAAAAAGCTTTCAATTTAACTTTAGCTAAACAGTTAAAGCTTGGTAGTAATTGCTAACACTATCATCAGATAAGTCAGTGGGGACATAGTTACAAATAAAAGAACTATTATATCTTCTATTCCACTCTATTCTTCTTCTATTGTATTCTTCTTCTATTGAAATTTCTAAATACGTGTATAGATGGATTATAAAGCAAGGGGTAGATATATCATACCAGACAGCATCTGTATCTTCTCGGGCGGCTGCGGCTGGAAGGCGGCGGCGGCGTGCGCGCTCGGCACGAAGTTGGCGCCGCACAGCAGCGGGATCTCGCTCGCGTTCACCGCCGTCACCGCCGCCGCGTTGTCGCCCGACGTCAGCACTGGTCGGCGAAACAATGTCACTTTATTGTATTAAACTGCCCTGCACTGCCCCTGCCCTGCTCCCGCCCTGCCCCCTCCCTGCCCCCGCTCTGCTCCCGCACTGCTCCCGCCCCGCCCCCGCCCTGCCCCCGCCATGCCCCCAACCTGCCCCCGCCCTGCACTCGCCCTGCACCCGCCCGGTTCCCGCCCTGGCCCCGCCACAACAACCCATAGCCGCGTGAGTTTGAAAACTCAGGGTCATCGGTGGTTAAAAAGACTTGTATATAAATGCGTGGTAAATACCAAGGTGTCGTTGAACTTACCTAGAGACGAAATAAGGTTCCCCCACACTTGGTTGAACTGGAAGATCATGAAGAATAATCCGAAGAAGCGAACTAGTAACGCATCGGCATTGACATTTGATATCTTGCTCTGAGCTTCTGAAACCTGTGAATTTTATTTTTCTTTTCCATAACATTTATAACTTCACTTAGTGCCATTAAGTGTAAGTTAATAATCGGTTAAGAAATTATGTATATTACTTAAACAAAGTGTCATAATATAGATTTTAATTTTCATATAAATATAAATGTTGGCATAACATCGCTTTATTGTATCAACTGCGAGATTCAACAGCTTAGTAATGTTACATTACAGGTCTTAAAAACCGCAACCTAGAACAGGCTACAACCTCATTTTAAAAGATAAAGCAACAGAGTCTGCATTAGCCGCGGTAGAATGTGGTGCGATGGTTTTATTACAGAACGCCTAGGTCCAGAGTTATAATGATGAAGGCTGGTAATGGTTAAAGTCGGAAGCCTTTAGGTGGAAAAGTTTATACTCGTTTATAGCCTTTAAAGGTTAATCATGAGAGTCTAATTTAAAGCGTTCAAGTAACAAGGTTTTTTTTATATAATATGGAAGTAGAAGACGAGCATGCAGTCCAATGGTAATGGTAAGTGGCTACTGCCGCCCATAGACATTTGTAATCAACCCCAGATAAGATAAGATTCCTATCTCAGATCGATCACAGATGTGCCGCTACCCCTGAATCCTGAGCTGGAATTCCTCGAAAAAGTATGTCTCCCTTACCGAACCCTTCAAACCGGTACACAGCAACGCTTAACACTGCTGTTATAAGGCAGAAATAAGTGTGGCAGTGGTGCCGTCGGAGTCGAAGCACAGAGGGTTCTACCTTCAAATTCAGTTTATGCCCTTAAGAGATTGACACTTACCACAGATATATATGTACACTTGGCGCACCAGAGCGGTCCGCCGCCCAGCCCCACGATGAGGCCCGCGGGGATCATGGTGTAGAAGCGCGGGTAGAGCTGGGCCGCAATGTACGGCATGTACGTCAGGAAAGACACAGACATCGCCCATTTAGCGCCCAGCCATCTGGAACACGCGTTTTGGAAAACGGTTAACGTTTTCATGAACGTAAACATTTCATCGATATCACTAGGTATAACGATAAAAGAAAGCATTATAAGGAAACTCGCGCACCTTAGAGGTTTCCAAATGGTTCTCTAAAACGTCAAACGTCTGCCGACCGCAGTAACCAAAAAAATGGATGCTAATATGCACATTATAAAAAATAGCGTTGTTCGATCAAAACCCAGACGTTTCGTGTAAAAAAAAATAAAACTTTATTTCAACATAAATACCATTTTAATAATTTTTGTAGGTAATGAATACATTATTTCAAAATAAATAACATTTAATTAATCAGACTCCATAGTTGCAGATTGAACAGATAGACAGCTGATAAAGTACATCAGTTTTATTTTCATCACAAGTATACTCGTTGAGCCCACGTCCCTCGGTTGAGCAGTCAGATTCAATAACCACTGAACCAATAAAATGTATTGTCCACTCAGATGAAAACTTAAGAAGCCTCAGTTTTTGTCGCTCCAGGATATGTTAGCAAAACAATGAGGTTTTATTAATAAAATGTTTATCTCCGGTATGAAGGCTCGAAATGAATGATTGCATTGTAATAATTATGATAAAAAAAACACATGCTTCGTGGTTAATTCAACACGGATTTCCTTGTAATAATGCGAAATATGTTATTCTTCGTAACGCCGAAAGCGGCGTCCTTGCGAATGCATTGAAAAGACATACTCGTAAATATATCATCGTTATAGTTTTAGAATTTTGCAAACGAATGATGAGTCATGTGCGTAAAAATTGTTAGCTTCTATTACATTGACTGTTTGATTACATTGAATTACATTGATTATTTCGAAGGCATTCAAAGGGAAACATGAGGAAACCTGCACAATTTAGAGATGTCATGGAGAATGTTATACGATATTTTCAGAAGTGTGTGTAGAGTTGAAATCTTAAGTATTTGTAAATAACGAGTTACCTGATAACAACCACTGGTAGGAATATGTTGGAGAAGATTAGCCCGGCGTATACCGCTGCCAACGACGCAGTCCCCAGTCCAGCCTCCGCGTTTATAGAGCTCTGCAAGTTTGCCGCTCCCTGTACAACAATGCGAACAAGAAGTAATTAAAGAAAGCTTATTCATTGGTATTAATGTTCTCAAATTAGTTCAGCGGTCTAGAAAAGCATGAACACAACGCGTTTTAAATTTGGAACGGATGTGTAATTTGTTAACTCCCTTCTGAGATATTTCCGGAGCCATAATAAATTTCCTTTTCAAGAAATTTACCTCTCTCCAATTTTCGCTTTCTTGCTACATTTAACTGTAATGAAAATTAGAATAATGATTATTTTGATATCGAAGTAAGGAGTCTCCGAAACCGGAGCATATGTATTAAGATATCGACGAATATAGAAAACCCACACCCGGTTTGAAAGGATTGATAATTTTCATTAGGTGCTTTATGCCTACCGCTTTTGAGGCGTGGAGTGATTATACAATAATAAGGTTTTATCTGAGTTTGGTCAACAGTTATTAGATTGTACATAAATAGTCATTAGGGCTATAACATCTAACTAAATCGCGCAGAATATTTTTAGGAATAAGTATTTGGCACGACGCTTTGTAATTTTCTTAAGTAGCTATTTGCACGAGTTAAAATATTCTTTACAATAGTAATGACAAGGTGTAGTGACGAAACATGCGTCAAATAATATGTTAGTAACAAAGACGAGTATTCATGCGTTAAATTATATTTTCATAACTTTTAAATTGTATTCATACGTTAAAACGTGTTAGAAGCATGTATATTAATAAGTGATTCAAGCCTCGTGGTTTGAAATCCAGCCTCCCACTCCGAAGGGTATGGGTTCAACCTAGCACGCACCTCTGAGTTTTACGTGCGTTTTGTAAGTAAAACTTTAATATGACTTGCCATGACAATGCCGGAAAATATTGTGAGGAATCCTGAACACTTTACGTGTGCTACAAAGTATATAATATTTTATGAGATGTGTGAAGTTTACCAATCCGCACTTGGGCATTGTGGTAGACTATGACTTATGTATCTGTCACTATGAGAGAAGAGCCAGTTTAACAGTGAATCAATTAAGGGGTCAAAAAATATTCGTTGAAAACATACAACTTCTAAGGTCATCGATAAAATTCAACGTAATATGCAGATTCGTAATACAAATTTAAATTAAGAACAATTTCAAATGGCAATCAATAAGGGTATCGTCATCATGTTTATTCATAATTATTGTTTATGGTTCTGTTAAATATTATATGCCAGTAGCACTTACGCTGTACGCCGTGAACTGAACCATGAAAGCCAGGCTGATGATCACAATATTCTTCATTATTCGCCACGTCTCGCTCGGTTTCACCGTTGAGGCAGCCACGTCCTTCATCGTCACTACACTTTAGTTTTCTTTTGAACAAGTTCAATAATATTTTTAATGGATTACACAAAACACGGCTTCATAAACACTGACACCAGGATTTCTGTAGAAAAACTAAGATATTGAAATATAATTATTGTTTTCAATCAGATAGAACGTTATTTAGGACTTGTATACCGTCTAGACAGGACTAGTAAACGAAGTATTCAACACCGTGAAAGCTAATTATAATAACTGAATATATTTAACACTTCGTATGAAACTTGTTATTTCGATGAAAATATCATTGCATTAAACACGATATGAATAACATAATTTTAAAAGGCACGCAAGTACGCATAAATCGTATTTTAATATTACATTTTCTACACCGTGTTGTTCGATAATTATTTATTTAAGAATAAGTAGCATGTAAGTAAAAGTATTATGCTATTTTGAAACTAAAACAGCAGTTAGAATCAGAACTAGCTTGTGCTGCCTATTGACATCATCCACATTGAATAGGACTTTAGGAATGGTATTGTTAATGTTAATTCAGTTCGGCTAAAAATGCGTTTGAGTAATATTTGGTTAGCGGATATTAGAAGCAAGGTGAAAGAATAGGACTTAGGAACGTCGTCCAGTTAGTAATTATGTTAATATCGAATACATAACCTGCTCATTTTAGACCAATTCTACACGTTCCTATATATTTTAAATGTCAACAACAATAGTTTTTCTGTTAGATTATTATCGGCCAGTGTCCGTTATTGAACAAACCGAAGATCTAGGTAACGATAACGCACTTCGTTAAAAATGACGTCCATGGGATTTCCCTCTGCAATGTTCGGTAATACGATAAACTTTTTCTATTTCAAAGTTATCTCATCTAGATCCGCTCATACGGATGTAAGTAAATACGTTGCCGTAATAATAATGCTGGCCGTTTTCACGGCAAATAAAATAGAGGTATATGACGAACTCTAGAGTGAGATAGCAAAATTCACTTTTATTTCAATACGCACAGTTCGTAGTAAATTTTAGTAAAGTTCGTAGTAAATAGTAAAAACAAATTATCATTTCTAAGGAAAAAAGCGGCATATCAGAATTTCGAAGAGTATTATAAGAAAATCAAATTGTAATTCCACAAAGGTAGTTGACGACAAGGCAAAGCACTTAAATATAGAAATAAGAAGTAGGTACATAAATTTTGAGAGTTACGAAACAAATTTTATAAAAATTCATAGAGTTAACATTAACCACCACATGTTTAAAATGCATGTAGACACTAATTTAATAACTGCATGTACGTATATATAAGGAGTAAATAAGCAGTTATAAAGAGCCTTGTGTTCAAATTTGAATCTCTTATCACACTTCACATTGACCGTAATGTACTCAAAATGTAATTAAAATGTATTTCTTATCTTCTAAACGAATAAGAAAAACGACTACAATTACTATTCATGTTGAAATTGTGTCAAATACCCATCGGTAACCCATTAATTTTGTCAACGCATACATTTTGTTTAAGATAATTATCGAACATATTACTTAAGAACTATGAAATTTTAAAAGTATTTTTATTGACAAAAATCGATTATCGCTTTTACTTATGAGGAATCGTAATGAAATACAATGATTTATTTATCTTCGTCCTATTTTTCAAAGACAGGACAATCAAGCAAACGTACCAAAATGGGGTAGGCCTGTGCGCATTTCCTGTGTTCTTTCCTTACGCCAGCCTTGTCGCGGGCCGGCGGAACACTTCCAAACGACAAGGAAAGTCAATTTCTCGACCTCACGCAATACATAAGTAGCAGTAGAAACCACAATAAGAAGTATTAACTCCATTGCAACATTACAAATATCATTGCTGTTTATGTCACTTCTACAATTCTCTTTTTACATATCAATTTAAAAGTATCACCTTCTTAATCTCTGCCTAGTATTATAATTTTAAATATCTTAAACAATCGTGAACGACTTGTAAGAAACGTAGGTCGATACGTGTAAAGTGCAAATATGTATTATCTTACAAATCAGTTTCTAATCCACGAGTAATCGCAGTTAGGATAACAAAGGAATCCCCTGACAAATAAATCCGCTAACAAAACTCTTATAATATGTATAATTAGGTATCTAGAAAATCTGGAGTATGAGGAAACTTGAATTTTGAAACGACATAATTTTTTATTAATATATGCAATGTAATAATCGATGTTAGTGTTTATAATTTCGCTTTAATTGATTTAAATCATGACAAGTAAATGAACCACGAATAACTACGTCATAGTGTCAATTAATCCAGTAGATTGGGTAATGTTTGTTCAATATTATAATATTATGTACTAGTATTTCGCGTATCCAACATCATATTACAATATGTTTATTACCTCCAAGTACTTTAACCTCTCAAGTTATTAACGATCGATGTGCACTTCAAAGTCATCGTGTTTAGGGTTACATAACATTTATAGTCTCGCTATCAATCACAAAGTAACATCAAATTTGACGGAGACTTTGCGCGACTGAAAATGGTCAAATGAAAACCTGACTCTCATTAATTATCCTGCATTTACTAATGTGAATCGTCAGACATCATGACTCAGAGTGACATAATAAGTAACAAAGTCCCCGGTAACAGTTACAAAGTAAGATCAAATTAGATGAAAACATTGATTTATTTTGTTAAACTAAAACCTCAGTTTTATCTTTGTTTTCGTTGCATTTTATGTTTTTTCAGTTGGCATGTGTAATATTTATTATTATACGGAACCTCCTCTTTGCAGCGTAAGCGAGATTAGTACCTAATAGCTAAATATAATATATATTTTCAGTGGGTCCAGTTAGCCAATGCAACAAAGTTTAATAGGATGCTCAATCACGCCAAGGCCTACCATCTTCCGTAACACGAGGTTAAGCCACATAATGTCGTTACTAATTACCGCCTGCGTTGTATGATGTATCTAAATTATTTATTTTTCCTCACCTCGTTTTGTGTTCAAAAAACGTTTCATCCATTATTGTGATTGCGATCGCATAATGACTACACAAACCTTTTATTAATCCATTTAAATGCTTCGGATTGTGTTAAAAGCTGCTGCACTCAATATTATTCGTATTCACAAGAGAAAATTCTATCACAATTAAAATTAACCCAAAAGAACAGAAATTCCGCGCATACACTTACATCTACTTATTTCAGTAAACGCATAAAATCGAGTTTTATTGCGCTTACATAAGTCTGCGCTTGGTTTTATCTAAATCCGTGAAACTGTGTTATTGTTTGAAAAACATTGTTAAGTGATATTATCCTCGATGTATCTACATAACAACTTCGCATTTAAAAACTTACATAGCAATACTTTCATGACACACTGCTTGTGGACTGTCTTTGTCATGAAATTGCTATTAAATTGAATAATAATCTTCAAAAACAGGCAATAATATGAAAATTATTACGTAACTCAAATTGTCTCTTTTATACTATGCAGAGGAATTTTATCCGAAATGCTTTTCTAGTCGTAACCTCACAACACTATCCAATCCGATATTTCATATACCTACATATATGGATACGTTAATTATAACATGCAAAATAATATAATTACCTATAGAAAATAAATGTATTTTTTTTATAACCTAATATTTTCGATGACATACATTAGATATAGGCGACAGATTTTTCAATGTCATGGTAACCTTTAATGGCCGTGTTAATGGGAACAGGTTTGTATTAATGCCTTCTTGTATTAAAAGCACAAATAATGGTGATACTAACAACGCAATCAGCTATGTTCAAATAGGTACTGCATACTAGGTTACTTATTGGTTTTAACAGATGACAGCGAATATAATAATTATGTAAGTTTATGTATGTATATATTTATGTTTATCAGCTGTCCGGTCACCATAACACAGGCATTAAATTTCCTAATTTGGAATCAGATAGCCGTGTGTAGAATTGTCCTAAGATATTATTATTATTAAAGTAACTATGTATAACATACTACATAATAGTAACGTCGTCTTATATTATAACTAACTTATTATTATAACTAACTAGCTGTTGCCGGCGATTTCGCCCGCGTGGTTATGAAGATATGCATTACTACTAATTTGTTTAATCCAAATTATATTTTACTAACACAGATCATCTTTAATTGTAATCGAGAACATAATATGTACCTATTTTCATTCACCTAAGTCTAGAATTGAAAAATTTCCATACAAACTTCACCCTCCTATTTCACCCCCTTAGGGGTTGAATTTCATAAAATCCCGTCTTAGTGAGCACTTACGTCCTTAAAAGAACCCGCATGCAAAATTTGAACCAAAATTTGAGTGAGTGAGTGAGTGACCTTTCGCTTTTATATATATAGATATAGATACGAGTATAGATATAGAGATATAGATATATTAAAGTTTTAAGCGATTTTTTGTCAACTTACATAACAAGTGACGCCGTAGCCGTAGGTGTCTAGGTAAACACCGTTTTTGAGTACCAGGTCGGCAGCCGCCAGCTTTATCGGCTGCACCTTCGCACTAAAGGTCAGTTGACCTCGCAACTTGAGGACAGCGATATCGTAATCCATAGTGTGACGGTTGTAATCGGGATGGATCCTGATCTTATCAACGTCATATGACGGATCATTGAAATTTACAGTATTACTGCCAACTAGCACGAAGTTGTAATATCTTTTGAATGAACTGAAAACAAAATTAGCGGTAACATTGGCGGCGCTGCGTAAAGAATCAATTTTGTTCACACCTTCTTCATTTCTATTCAAACACGGAAATAGCAGTTTTCATCATTTCATCAAGTACGCTTTGTACTGCAAAATTGGCGGATTTTAAAGTAAATTTTATCCCTTACTTACCTACTATGGTAACGGTGCCATATGAATAAAGCATGTATTGATAACAATCAGAATAATTGATTAATTTTGCTATTATCGAATTGTAATTATTGGAAATTGGATTTGTTTCGTTTTATTGTTTCGTATTATCTGCTTCTGATCCTACAAATATTAAAGACTAGCGTTTGCCCGCGGCATCGCGCGCCTTAAATCATTATTTACGACATTACATTAGAAATATCAAAAAAACAGTATTTCTCTACAATATAATGGGTATTATTATACATGCAAACCTTCCTCTTGAATCACTCTATCTATTTAAAAAAACCGCATCAAAATCCGTTGCGCAGTTTGAAAGATGTACGCATACATAGGGACAGGGGGAAAAAGCGACTTTGTTTTATACTATGTAAAGATAATTTATAATTACGCAGCGCAATGTGCAGCCGTGAGAAGAAATCTCTCGGTGAGGATGCTGGCACCGCACAGATAGTTATCTGTGTCATTTGACTGATTTGATTGAATGTAGATCGCCATGAATGGGCACTCTTCAATCGCTGTTGGTTTACCGCCAATTATCACGGGGTCTGGCCTAATAACTGAAAAAAATAAAAATTTCCCTCATTACCATCTCATATAGGTAAATTTCTAATAAATTATACCTATATTTTTACTCGCGTACACTACCTACCAAGTTATCATAATATTTTAAATCTTGATTTGATTTATACAACCGATTTGTGTGTTATATATTACCGTATTTGTGTTATATATTACTATTATGACTAATAATAGTAATAATGACAGCGTTCTGTCCAAATAAGGCTGTTAAAACACCTGTTATGGTAACCGGACAGCTGATAAACACACATATATACACTTCAAAAGGTGTTGTGCTGAAATAAATTAACTGAGCTCATCACACAAATGTTTGGCCTGCATTAGCATGGAACCCACGACCTCCGGCACAGCTAGCGTCTCTAACCACTAGACCAACCAGTCATATTTTTTAGAAATGCAACAATGTTCTCACCATTCAGATTCCCGGCAACACATTGGGCTGTAACAAGCAAAACAAATGCACTGAACGCCATAACTATGTATATCTTCGCGGTAAGCGTACCTGCTTACACGCTAATAAATATAGCGCCTACATATCTGTTAAAGGAATATTTATAGGCATTTTACAAGTGCTATACGATAAAACGAATTCCTTGACGCGACGAAACAATTTGTGAAATTCGCAACATATGCTCGTAATATTCAAATGTACCTAATAGCAGAAAGTTTTATGTTTCATCCAGTATACGTATTAATAAAATTGAACTGTCTGTTTGTGATTTCAAAACTTATTATATATCACGTAGTTACTAAATTTCAAATGGTTTTGTTACAAGTTTCGTGTCTTAATTAGTCACTATTTGCTTCCGGTCCAACATTGCTTCATATTAATATTAATCAATATTTTATAAGACTTTGTGTATTGAATATAATATATCAATAATTACGTATCAAAATTTAATAATTTAATGTATTATCACTTGACTCGAAAGTGATATACATATATTATATTATGTATAAAATATTCTTGCCAGCTGGCGCACTACACAACGCCGTTTCCTAAAGTTGCCACTGCACGACTCAGGGCGCCACTGCGCCTCTATTCGGGTATTATTAGTTAGTTTCGTTTAAAAGCTCCGCAGTGGCAACAGCTGATTCGCGCGCGCTTCAAAATGTGTATGAAAACTTGTGAGGACATATAAACTGTGGTGTATAAATGTGATTTTCTTATTTAAATCGTCCCAGAATGTGGTTGCAATACTCAACACTATAAAAAACTTTTTAGGTGAGTTCTGATTGCAACATTTTGTACGTGCAACGAGAAGGTTGATGTTTATTTTAAGTTGAAGCTATTGTTTTGTAGCAGAAATCTCAATATATTTGTTAATAAGATGCTACATGTGCAGGGGCCGCTGCTGACCGGGCCCAATGTCACAAGCGTCGTAAATATTGTAATCTTTTCAACAATTACACATTTACGGCGCTGGCAATGGAGATAATGGGCCCATGGTCGTCTGACACAAAAAAATTTGTCAGAAATATCGTCCATACTTGTTATTGCCTCTGGTGACCAAAGGGCTGGCGACTTCTTTGCGCAGAGGCTTAGTCTCACTATACAGCGCGGGAACGCCGCAAGTGTTTTGGGAACCATGCCCAAAAGGACATTTTAAAAGAAGTATTTTTTTATATTTTTTTAGTTTATTTTAATAATTTATATTTTAATACCTTTATATTGTAAATATTTAAATGAATATATTGGTTTTTGGAAAATTATAAAAAAACGAAGTTGGTTGAAGATATTTAGTTAATAAATAGTGACACAATGTGATTATTGTAGGCTATCGCCCTCTATTTTCATTGAGCGTAACCACGTATTGTGATTTGTAGGAAATATACACAAACTTAGGTTATTTTTGTAAGATAATTCTATAATTCTAATTTCTTCTATCGACCTGTTGTTGTGGATAGTAACTTGACCAATAAATACTGATTATTTCTAAAGATTGTATCGAAATTATAGCAAGAGATGTTAGTTTGTACATTTCAAAATAGATGTCACTGCGAAAGAAAAGAGTGTGAATCTCTGAATCACGGTGTTAAGATTCCTTGGGGGCTCTTATAAGTAGATTTTGAAATAAAAATTTGGTATCGCTTCTCGGCCTTTTGGCTAAGATCAAAGTGTAGTATCTGTTCTTTTCAGCTTAATATCTGAAAGTTCCCGCACGTCGGGACCAGTATATTAAACTGATTTTTGTGACTCGACGGGATGTTCGGGGCTCGCTCCACTCCCGTCACGGGTCGGCCCGGCATTGCAGTGCCGCCGGGATCGGCCCACATATATAACCTTAAATCATATTAAAATCCTAATTACAAGGATTTAACATTAATGTGAACCTAATATTAATCCATAGAAAGTATCACGCCCGTTTATTAATCATAAGAAAGACCCGACGAACTTCGTGTCGCCTTACGTCAAAATAAATTCCCGCTATTCCCTTGTAAATCCCGATCCCTCGGGAACTCTGGCATAAAAAGTAGCCTATGTGTTATTCTGGGTCTTCAGCTACCTACATACCAAATTTTATCGTAATCGATTCAGTAGTATTTGCGTGAAAGAGTAACAAACATCCGTACATAAATACTCTCAAACTTTCGCACTTATAATATTAGTAGGATGAATAGTTTATTAAAGCCATATTTTTCAAACGATATTTTCATTAATCGTTCTAGCGAGTTATATTTAATTTTAAAACGCATTTTTTAAATACCAAATACATTGAACAAATTAATTCATCACTTCAGTACCATGTGAATGAAGCTTTACCTCGTCTCTGTTTGTGCTCGAGTAATATTTTTACAGTGATGTCATGGTATAAAGCGTTCTGTAATACACTCGTAGATATGTTGGGAATTAATAAGGGTTTGGTCACGAGTTTTCGTCGCATTTTTAACGTATGAAATCCATGATCGCTACGCTTACAGATTTGTAATTGAACAGGATTTTAGCTGGCCTAGACTCGGTCATATGGCTTAAAACGATTAAAGCCAGTTGTATGAAAGGCCAACAGCGCCAATTTCGTAATACCAACTCCAATGTTTTTCTGAAGATTCTATTGCTTCATAACAGACCTGGAGAAGATTGCCACAGTCTACCACGCTGGCCAAGTGGAGATTGAAAACTTTACAAATCTCTTAACAGATATTTTACTAGTTGTGCCCGCGGCTTCATCCGCGTTTGAATTTAACAAATTTAAAATAAAAGTAGCCTAGTTGACTCCTTGTTATACCAGCTATCTGCCAGTGAAAGTCCCGGCAATCGGTCCAGCCGTTTCAGAGTTTAGCCGGAACAGACAGACAGACAGAAAAATAGTAAAAAATGTTATTTTTTCATATGTACCGTGTTTACATACATATGCATTTAATGAAAAGCGGTTGTGTTAATATTGCAAACAGACACTCCAATTTTATTTATAAGTATAGATAACATACTCTAAACTTAAAGTGTGCAGGTTATAACAAGCAATATTAAAATTGTTAAGTTATAAAATGCACGTAACCTGAGGTGCGCGTTGGATTCGAACCCAGAACGTCTAGGAGGCTGAATGTCCAACCACTAAGCCATCACAGCTTATGAGTATTCGAATACATTTCATCAAAGATGCACCGGTATTCAATTGAATATCGAACAACAGACGAATGGAGCTACTGTGTTATTAAATATGCATATATATTTCTTTTTGCAGCGCATACATAATGATATCGGCGGTCAACGACTTCCTTGATGACCTACGGTGAGTCCCTTGGCCTGGTGCAGCCTTGGACGTCAATAACAAAACTAACAAACAGACATTGCATTATATATATATAACATATGCATGTCTGTAACATATGTGAGGCTATAATATACGCATATGTATAATATACGCATGCCTATAATATATGCATGTTTATGATATATGCATGCCTGTAATATATGCATGTCTATGATATATGCATGCTACGAACAATGAGTATAGTACGACATTTTCTGCAATAACCCAATAACTTTTATTTATTTCTCTCTTATTTTCCTTGCACCATCTTTCTCCTTGCAGTTGGCTTTAACAAACCGATGTTTCTGCATTAAGTGCTTTATGACTTTTCAATCACAAATTCATTTAAGAAACCTTAAATACACCTTTGTTGCTCAGATATTTTGGGTTTCATTATTATATCGTACGTGTTATGAAAATCGTAATTCACCATTTCTAGAGAGAGTGGCGAGTAAAAACTCAAAATTGATTTTATTTCGTTTGTAATATCGAAAATAATTAACACTTTTCTCGAATATATTGCTCGAACGATATGTAAATTCGGATGTACTAAAAAAGTTATAATAAATATGTGCAATATTAGGTACTAAGCGGATTGTGTTGACTGTTATATATTTAAAATTAACATATTTTTAAATATTATTAATTAAGTAGTAACAAATAATTATTGTAATAAAAGTCAAAAGTATGATCATATAGAATCATTTTTCATTTACAATTTGCACTTTTATATATATATAGGTTGATTGTGACTATTATATTAATGTTATACGTATTTTGTGTTGAGTCACAACTAATCAGCGCATACTTAACGGGGTCTGCTAACTCAATTGTTAGTCGCAATGTCAGAACTATAATACTTAAATTGATGAGTGATGTTGTGAATACTAGTATAATAGGACTATTATTGTCATTAGGATCTGTTGACTACATATCTCCCTATCGGCTTTGTGTTAAAAGCTCTAGCTGAAGCTATCATCTAATATCCTTTATCCCTTAATATGGCTATTAGAGGTTTTATTTAAAGTGCTTTTATTGGTCGATATTATTCATTTTTTTTTTAAATATTCACTGGAAGAATGTAAACATTACCATCTGCCTTACATTATTTATTAAAAAGTTAAACTTGTTTGCCAGCGAAATATCTCACATAACCCAGCACCAAGGTTTTTATAAGGATTAAAGGTTATTAAAAGTCCCACATAACCCTATTTATGTCCGTTGGATGAGCATTACTTCAAGCTACCCTTTTGCACTCCACTGAATAGGCCAGCCAGCCAGCGATTAATCCGCTAGAATGTTAATTATATAACAGATATAGCAACACTGAAAATTGACTTTATATTTATCAAGCAAAATTAAACGTTATGTGATTATAAATTAAACTCAATCTCCTTTGATTGGTCAGCTAAATTAACCGCCAATTATGCTAGATATGCATATATTACCTTGAGTTTTTATCGGTTACCCCTTAGCGCTATCCAAGACTTTGCATACTAAACACCGGCCTGGAAAAGTGGCATTTTGAATTCCATCCAATCGCAGTGTATCTCTTGGTATTTTTTCAAAATGCATTTATTCTTTCTTAAGTCTCCCACGCCAACAGATGGTCATTTGTCTAAGATTCGATCTCTTTTGTTTTCTCGCTAGCGTGACGGTTAAAACTTCGTGGAACTATTTCTATGTAATATTGTTAGAACTTAACTACTTGAGGCGAATCAGTTGGAATAATTCTCTCATTAATTAGGAGCTCTATTAGTATGCCGTGACGACATCCTTCACTCCGTTAATCAAAAGAATTTCTTAAATCATCATTATCATTTATCATGTCATTTCCATTATGTACTATCACGTTGATGGCATTGAATCTCTCGAGGCACGCTAACGGTCCAAGGTTCAATTGGAAATCGTTTTATTCATTACGAGCTAGGCCCCGCGGTTTTGCCCGCGTAAATCCCAATCCCATAGTAATTTCGGGATGAGAACTATGCCTATGTGTTGTCTGATAACTTCCTCTATATTCCAGCGAAAGTCCCATTAAAATCGGTTCATTCGTGCCCGAGAATTAACCCGGACAAACAGACAAAATATTTTTTAGTGTTTTAGTGTAACTATAAGCACTAGAAAGAAAACTGTTATTTTGAAATCGCATACAGACTTCAATTTTATTTATCTTT
>DWQT01000039.1:0-37675 GCA_018244895.1 Myscelus amystis hages | reverse complement strand
CATTACGGACGAAGATAATAACAACTTGACACAGAGACGATCAATTCACAACCTGATATAGTCTATATAATAAATATAAGTGTTTTCATGTAATCCACAAAAATTATTTCGCGAACCAACCGAAAATTGACATCTACAAACATGGTTATACCGAGTTCCGATCGCGAACGCATTTCGGAATATAACTGAACGTCAAATTGATCCAAGCATTAAATTGATTTGAGCCGACTTAATTGTCGCAATAATTGTGAACAAAGTGAAAACATCGTTGCGTAACATTATCCGTGTCGGCGATACGGATATCGGAAAAAAAACGATCCACATCAATATCGGAGGATCGTCCGATATCGTATCGGATTACGTGTAGACGTCTCAACGCGGGTTACGCACAACCGGTTCTGTTACAGTATAAATAATCCTTTTTTTACTTCAAAGCAAAAGAAACTAGACTTGAAGTGAAAAAACAATTACAGAACAGTCCACCCGCTCTCGTTTTGTTATATTCTGTTTATACGGAAGGTGCGTATACACTTAAGCTCAATACCAATTGAAAGCTCGGACACATTTGCAATCAACAACTGTACAACATTGAGGTGTTCAAATCTGTACACACACAGGTACTAGCGTGAATCGAAAAAAAATCGTCAGTATTCTTTTTCTTATAAACGGTTATAAATTTTATACGGGATGCGAGTACTCATATGTGTACAGTGTCACAGGAACAACCTTTTAAACGAGAATTGAATTATTGCACATTGCAAATTTATCAGCCGACCGTGAATAATCGCCGCAGAACGCAATGAAAGCCCGTCGAAAAAACTTAATTTCGCGTTTAAATATATGTTTTCGAGTTTTTTATTGGTGGTACGTGCGGGCCAATGATGCACGGCCGACGGCCTCACTGTTAATGTGCTCGCTGTGACCACCTTCATCAATTTTGCAAATTTCACACACAGCGTTCACACTAACGCGAATTCATGATAGACAGAAGCAGGGAACGCGTCCCAAAACCTCGTCTTCAACATACATTGTACGAACGAATCATCAGAGACATCACAACAGTCCACCGTTACGTGCGACTGCAAAAATATTATGTCAAGTTCCGATAAAGTTTTAAGTACACGTATGAATTAAGTGTGAATAATTTACATTTCGAACGCCTCCAATACAGATATCAAATGTACAACGCGCGGAGAGCCCTATAATTATCTTAATAAGTGCAATAAATTTCTTTGAAGTGGTAAAATAAAAGATAATAAAAAAAAAACACACGTCGTAAACTCGCTATCCGATTTCAGAGGCATTTAAATAAATTGTACAAAGTACATCGTTTTTCGCTCGTACGGTCAATACTTATAGTCTTATACAGATATCAAGTAAATTTGAAAAAAAAAAAACACCATATTCCAAAGGAACTCACATCAAACTTAATATCCGTAAAGCTTGTAAGGAAACGATACGATTTCATTTCTAAAAGCTGTCATTGACGTTAAAGTTTGAAATAAGTTTCCATATCGACCCGAGCAGACTAGCGATTGGATTAACTTAAGTACAGTGAGGGGATAGCAACTTTTGAACAATTAACATAAATTAAGACTTCACAAAATACCGAGATAAGATCAAAATAATCGGACAATCCGTAAAATAATACTGTGTTCGTACAGTTTATAAATTTTATGTACCTTAAGTACTAATTTCAACTCACTCTGATATAGTAAGGCACTGAGAAGACACTGTTCCACAGTCTTATCGTTCACGCCGAAATGTTAGGATACATCAACATTAATTACTTACAAACTATATTATTCATTAATTATTATGTCTCAACATCAAAATCACTAAGTCCAATCATAATCATACAATTTTATATGAGTTTCATTATTATATTGTTATTTTCCAAAAAAAAATCTAATACAAGTATGGTTGGACCATCATCTAACGCTTTATAAATCGTAAATGTGCTCCGAGATATGAATAAACACCAACCAGTATGTTAAGTCGACCTTCTTGAGATGTCACTTTCAATTTTAAAATGGCCGACCCAATCGACAGAAAGTGTCATATGATCGAAGCTCATTGTGACCGAACTGAAAATATACGATTAAAAAAAAGACAATAATCTTTAGCACCAGTATATTTTTAAACGATTTAAAAAGTGTTAGTGAAATTTTCAAACAATTCAAAAATGTAAATTCAATACACACACATCATGCCTTAACTAACATAGTCGTTACACGTTGGATGGATCACAAACACTGTTATATGGACACTAAAGCGCAAACTGGGAATGTTACGTTACTCTCGATACAGGTATCAATAATGACACAGGCGATACAACCCAAACGGGGTCCGCCGCTAACAATTAACTACAGTATAAAAATATATTAAATATTTACCATTAAATATATAAATCAGAACAATTTCAATGTAAATAGAGATCACCTAATAAGAGATGTGGAAACCGTTGCAGCAGCACCCATTGACATAGCACCGATACAACTTATCAATGATAAGGATAATATTGTATACGAAGATGGAGATGGAAATGGAACCGGGATGGGTGAGGATGAGAAAAAAAAGGTGCAGTAGAACCTACAATCTAATCGATGCATCCGCGATGGAATATCTACCGCGTTTCACTTACAAACTACGACAGACGATGGCACTTGTTTAATGGCCTGAGAATTAATCGAGTAAAATGCATTAGAGTAAAACCTTAATAGTTAATAAAAAAATAATAACGCGAAATTATAAAACAAAAATTTACATAGCGAACGTAAATTTATTTACCGTGTCGGGGTGGATGTCGCGGCGCGGTCGAATAAACGATCAGCTAAATAAACCGATAAAAATCTACATATTTACTTTCAGAATCATTACTGCTCAATAATATCGATTATCTCCTCCCGTAACACAAAGGTATAGGGTCCATTCCTTTTGTAAAATCTCATTCCTACCAATCTTTACTCGTCCGCGGTTCAACAACTCACCTCAGTAAGCCTCGCTTCTCGTTTGATTTGGTAAATCGAGTCACGTTCCTTCATGCGATATTTGTTTGTTCGTTTGTTTCCTGAGGGTCCGTTGGCTACTGTGTATTGTTCCTTTCCGATGTCAACTGTTTATGACGATTTTATGATAATAAACTTCTGTTTCATACAATTTATGAGGATTTGAGTCGGATCGTATTCCGTATGCGCTTCGTTAAATATAACATGCTTATTACAAACTACATACAATACACTATTCAAGATTGCAGATATTATATTGTTAGTGTTTGTTTGTAGGACGAAAAAAATATAATCCCAAGTGAAGAGAGGACGTTGAAATTTCACTTCCCCAACAGCCACAATAAGTTATCAGATCGGCCGCAACATAGGTTATCATTAAGCGGACAATTTCTTTTTTCCTCGAGTTCGTGACTTTAAAGTGGCAGTCGGTACCGTTAAGCGAAATCGTCCGATAACAGAACAACAGAGAGGCGTTCGGAATTAAGTCATAATTTAAGGAGAATCGCCATTTCGAAAGATTCCGTGGAGTTTGCGCGCATTTTATAGCGCCACCTACGTGTTGATGTCATTCTTGCGACAACTTTAACTGTTGTTGTGATTCGGTTTTACGAATGTCGAAACTACTTTTAATACCATACCTATAGTATTAACGAGGTCAAATATATTGAATAAAAACAAATCATTTCTTCATATGAAGCACTGGCACCAATGATAACGCGAACGAAACACAAGCAAACCCGGTGTTTCGGTGAAGCGTACGAAATTTCTAAATCACTTTCCAGTACTATAAATCACCTATGTTAAACATTAGTGTAACAAATTCAGAGCGAGAAAACGATAGCAACGCGAAGGAAACCGTGCGCCGTTACGTCACCGGCTAAGTTAGATCTCGATAAAGGCCGACAGTCGGAATCATTTGTCATGTGCGGCATATTCTATAGCATTGTTAGCGACTCTTTAAACGCACGTGTAAACTGAGCACCGGGTTCCATTTAATTTAATACATCGGTTCATTTTGAAAAAAGTAATACTTTTTAAGCCATATCGGACAATAATATCGACGCGAAGACCACCGGCTCGCAATTTTTTCACGTTGATTGCGTGGGCGGCGCCCGCGCTGCCGTAGGCGGACGGAAGTGAGAGCTCGAGATTGGACGCCTTGCGTCTTAGTCTAACTCGAATAAAAACGCATTAGAATAAACGGGATGGACGCGAGTCTATCCGCAATGTCACAGATCAACACAACGCGATACAACACTGCCAAGGCTCTTTAGTTTACGACCACTTTCGATTCAGTGACGCAACCGTGGATTGGAATTCTCTTGCAAGTGAGCAGCACTACGCCGGGACATATGTGGGGGCCCATTGAGAAAAATATGGTCATTATTGCGTTTAAGTGCTCATTCCGAAATTACTATATTCAAGTCACGTCTCGTAGCAGACTTTCAGAAATTGCAATAAATATTGGTCCTGTACTAAAATGCCTCGAAATCAGTACGTTACAATAAAATGTTGAATCGTGTTTAAAATTCCGTTTAATTTATTATAATCGGTAATCACGTTAACTGTAAACACAAACTTTCTTTACGCATGTATGTGTCTGTATATGTGATCGTTATCAATTATCTTATTTATTTATTCGGCTCTTGCATAGCCTCGGTACGTTTTCACAACGAAGGGCGAACTTAATACCCAACGGCATTCTCCACTATTCACTTAAGTGGGGATAGGAAAAAAGAAATGAAAATATTTTCGATCAACGTTAGAAGCCTCTCATTACACCAAATACAATATAATCAACATAAATCCTCCCCCCTAGCCTAGAACTAACATATGAAGTTCTAAAACATTTCAAGCACTCTCTTTCTCAATAAGTCTAAATCATTTACAAGAACATATTTATCCAAAATCATAGTACTATATAGTAATTTAATACATCTATAATTAAATATGTTCAAAACAATATCTAAGTGTTTTAATGCGGTGTAATGAACAAACAGACAGACAATATTTATAAGCAATAAGAGCGGCACTAAAGCTGTGCCCTGTAGCGAACCCTTTCCGTTAAATATCAGCGGCCGGCGGCAATGTTAACAGGATCTCATCGGTATATCTGTGGCAACGTGGATTTGGAGTGCAAATGATAGGACACCGCGTTCTATTATTCATTTTTATTAGATTAACAAGTCCGAAGATGGTGGTATAAACGAGAAATATTGTGAAATTGTGATTTTGGGCATCGAAGAGAGCTAATAGGGATATCCAATCTCACAATCGCTGATTACGAACAAGCAGGATTTGGTAAAAATATCCGAACGTCGCTAAAATTTCACAAGATGCACCAATTCACCAATTCTAGCAGCTGCTCTGTTTAGATTAAGGATATTAAATAATAATTGTTCGTGCAATTGCCGTAAAGTTCCAATTTTACATGACTGTTTCCTTTAAAGTGCTTAATTCAACTGAATTTTCTTCATTAATTAACAACAAAGTACTAAAAGCAAATTTGTATTGAAACTAAAATAATATATTACAATAATATGCTTATAAAGTATAAAGGAGGAATTATTACATAGGTTGGTATACTGAGAGCACTAATTACAAATGATTAAAAGAGTTCTGTTACACGCAAAGATTATGAAACGTATGATAATAAAACCGATTCGATCTCCCAATGTTATCACTTGCACCACGCGCCATCGTAAACTGAGATTAGTGTTGCCAGCTTCGTAGATCTCGCAAGACCGAAATATTATGAAAAGGATAATATTATCGATTGTAATATTCAATAGTATCGGACTATTAAAATTAACATATTCACCTCTTGAATATTTCAATAAAGTAATAACTTTACAAGAATTTGATCTCACGCGGATAAATAAGGATATGGATACCGATAAACAAAATTGAATAAACAAATAAGAAGAAATAACAACCCTTCAAAGAACCGATTGAAGCGACGAAGCAGACGACAGACCTAACTGAATACATCTTGTCGAATGCGCAGAACCCTTTTGAGTCGTTCACTTAGTCCAGAAACTGAATAGAAAAGAAAACAGGAATAACAACATCCAGACAGAAATCACACACGCTTATCCTAAATCAAGAGCTATGATAAGCAGCTAAATCAAAACATACATAAAACTGCTTAGCCATTTTATTACAACCACAGAAGAAACAAATGCTTTTCACAAAACATTCTGTTCTGGATCGGATTGGCGGCCTGCGATTGAGCGGTCAGAAGCTCTAACTAATATGTAGACTGGACGGCGAGTGAATCATGGTCATAGTGGTCTCAACGTACGTCGCCTGTTTACGACCGCGAGTCGCCGATCACCAGTCGGCTAGGCTATGTCGGTTAGCCGCGCGCTACCTAGACCACAGTATCTACCATGGGGCCTTAAATTATTAGCATACATTGACTTTCCACGGCGTTACTAAAAAATGCTAATACAAAACCGCTCATTTGCTCGGCGTCAATGAATGCGATTTGATTAATGTTGCGACCGTATTGTTTAATTGTCTGCTGCCAAGTGTTTATGCGATGGGGAAGAGCATTTGTTTTTTACAGCAACATATGCAAACACTACTTTGTCTTCTAACAAACTGTATGTAAAGTGCCAAGATGTTGTTTGGAAACTTTTAAAATTGGAAAAATATTTGCTATTAAGTTACAAAGAGGTAACCAGAATTGAGATGTCTACCTCTGAAATGAGAGTGAAGTCTACTAATCCACACTTGGCTAGCGTGGTAGGCTATGGCCTAAATCCATCTCGCTATGCGAGGTGACGGAGACCCGGTCCAGTTGTGGACCACTAAAAGAGTGAAAAAAAACAGAAATGAGATTGCCAGTGATCATTAATAAGAATGAATTAAAAATAATTATAAACCGCATTTAATTGTTCAATCAAATTATCGTGATATTCAAGTCGATCGATGAAGAAACGCTGCGTCCGACTAATATCAGTAATTTCGATAGTGGTTAATATTCAACTTGAACTTAATGTATCATTAAACATATTCGCATTCGCGACACGTAGACGGTACGCTTTGAATAAAATAATACTGGAGTAGCGTGGTACTGGTTGGTGGGTGCCTGCATCGAGTTAGTGCACGTATACCGGTCATACATAAATCATCCGCGCGCAGTAGGAAAACACGCGTGCGTATACGCAACGCGACGCGTAAGATGGACTACGTATCAGTTCCGCGAGATGGCTTGGGATAATTCGTGATAAGAATGTATACGCACATTCGAAGCAAGCGTGTCCTCGAGTGCAACACACTCGCCATCAGGTGAATTGGCAAATCAAAGTCTATGAGACAAAGATTACTTCGTGATATAATATGTACGTATTTCAATTGGTCAATTTGATTTTTTATCACTAGAACTGCTTTCCAAATATCCTCTACATTTTCGTCTCAGGGTCTTGTCTTTACGTACAATCTATTGTTTATAGTTATACTATGAAATTCTTTGTATATTATTACGAATTTAATCAAAAACATTATTTAAAAGATATTGATGTTCCTACAGTATTAAAATTGATATTAGAGCAAAATATACAAAAAAAAAATATATTTATAATTTATCTGCTTTTTAAGGTTAGTCTATAGTAGTTTTATGTGAACATAAAGAACGAAACGTACCCGATTTAAAAATCGAACGAGCGCATAACGCTTTTCAATTGTCTATGCAAAGTCGAGCGGCGCCGGCGTCTAGGAAGGACGCCGCCCACGCGACCCAGCCATGAGCCAACGCGGACCTATTATATCACCGCTTGTAGGTGGCCATATAAGGTCAATTGTTACACGAAAAACACAAACAAACCACAACAACCGGTTATGCAATGACCCATTTCGATTAACTTGACAAACCGTTCAAGATAATAGACAATGATTGTAATGTGTAACTATTGCTCGCATACAAAGCAGCGGAAAATGTTCGTTTGATCGCGCTAATCTCTTGGACTATTGGATAGATTTGTAAAATTCCTTTTGCTTTTTATAAACAATTTATTGAGCAAAGTTTTAGTGTACATAACATTATGACAGAATCTTGTTAGGCTTTAAAATAAGAGATTTTTTATACAAAAGTTTGTCTTTTTTAAGTTTGAAATACACAAATAAATATAGGCAGTAAAGTTTTAATAAAAAGTTATCTGCATACTAAAAAAAATATGGGGTTCAACTATGTATTTATACACCTATGTATTTTAAGGAGACGAAATACTTTCTATACTGATATTATAAACGAGCGTACATTCTATAGCCATTTTCGAGTTGGATTTTAATGTGTTGCGATCGTAAATAATCTGACGAATACTTATATAATATTGTACACTTCCGTGACAAACTGGTTGGCCACTTAAAAAACCATAAAACAATAATACACTAATAAGGAAATACGATTGGTTTTGACAGCACTGTTGTAAGTGTAACATGGTTTGTGCGCGACTGTGTATATATCTCAACGCGAAGTGAATGCGACCGTTTTAACCACAACTGGTTTAATAAGGTATTGTCTAAAAAACTTACTAATTATTTTGTTTGTTTAATATAGCTATACGAACTGCACGTAATGTTTTATAATTGTCTATATACACACAAAAAATACATAAAAGGTTTGTCCTTCTACATTACGTATGGATTGTCTATGAGTTTAAAGTATCTAAATTTAGCATTTAATATTCATTTTAATACAGGTATAAAACGAAAATATTTATAAACACGCTTTAAAACAGTACCAATAAGACCGTAGCATATTGTAAAGTCAACGATAACTAAATTTCATTTCATCAAATATGAAACTATTAAACGAAGCCGCAACACGAACGGTTTGCGCCGCTCGTCGCGTGCGATACAAGACACGCGCTTATAAATGTACATTTAGATTTCCAGCCGGGTTTCGGACATTTCCCACGTAGTTGAAGCGGCCCGGCGGAACCAATTCGAGGCACGTCCGCCGGATTAGCATTTGAAAGCTCTGTTTGTGTAAGCTCTAAGCTCGCCGATAACGCGCAGCGCTCAATAGAAAAAGTATGATGGATCGCTCGCATACATTTCGTTTTCAAAACTCAATAGGCCCAGTCGCACGCCGCGGCCAATACACGAACGCACTCGGAATATCTTAACGAGCGCTCGTGTGTCGTAAGCGAAAAACTCGACGCACACTGAAGCGTCGATTTCAGCGCCATATGCGTTATTCTATTCACCTCTCTTCCATTTTCAGACGCACAGTTCGCCGTCCCACTATCGCATTCTATTATTACTCTCTTTTTGTTTATGAACTCTTACGTACGCGCGTGAGGTAGGATCGCGCGAAACTAGGGCTCGAGAATTGTTTACGCTTTCGCGACCTTGCGGAAATAAAACGTAACTAGCAGCGCATTTCGTTTCGATATAATTCATTTTTGATTAACGAAAACAAAAACAAAATACCATCGACAAACACGAACCGATCGCTACAAACAATAGCGTAAACAAACCAAAAGGTCACACCGGCACCGCTCGACGACGAAAAATTACACCGAACAGAAGCGTAGAGGCGAACGACGTCGCGATCGTATTACGCCGCGCACGCACACGATATTGCGCCATAAATCCGAACAACTGTATGACGATATCATCCAAATAAGTGTGCACGCGATCCGGGCCTTTCCCACGTAGCTGTCACCGCTCGTAGCGCGGCCAGTACGCGCGGCCTATCGCCGCATCTACAGCGCTCCGGTGGACAATCGTCCTAACAAAGCCTCACCGGCTACAACGGACCCGACCATTTCCCACGCGCTAACGGTCGGGCCTCAGCTGTGATCCTAGTTTGAATTTATAGCGACCGTCCCGACACGGCGGCCGCGTCCAATGCCGGGCGGGCGGCGAGCGCGCGCGGCCCGTTACCAACCGAACCCGCCTTGTAACGTTCGCACGCGATGAGATCCGTCCGTCCGAGACGCCGAAACGGCGCGTCGAGATGGCGATACAAAAGGATGACCGATAACTTGTGTATTCTTTCGATGACAGAAGAAAACATTGTTTGCGTTCGGGAACAATAATCTTAAAAATTCACCGTCATCTCGCTTTTGAGAAGCATCCGTCCGACATGAAAAATTTGATTCATTGTCTTTTGAATTTAAATACTATTTCCATTTCAGATTTCACATCGGTCATAATTCCTGGAAACTATACATCTATAACTAAGAAACATTTACTTGCTCAATGTAACGAAATTAAATTCGCTGAAGTTTCAGCTTCGGCGTGGCGGGTCGACTTTAATAGCGTTCAGTTTCGAATGCCACTGCAATAATCTGAACGGTGTTATTAAAAGCTGAATGGAAAATTTCGCGTAAGAAATTAGGTCGAAATGAACGTTCATAATGACCGTTTACATACATATTTATCTGCAACAGATGTAATTATGGTAATGAAGTGATAATTCGCTGCAGGTGTAACGCGGTCGGAGAGTTACGTTAGATATAAAAATGCAAAATGCACGCGAAACGTATTTTGATTTGATACTGTGTAACACAATATGCGGCCGCGCGCCGAGCCACGCACCCAGTTTATGCTATTCCCGGCGGGACTAATTTTAACCATCTGCGTCTCCCAGTCTAGTTTTAGGAAGTGGGCCGAGTTGGGATTCAGCGAATCAATCGACGCGAGCCATCCGCGCTCGTGCGACCGCTCGCATACGGTTGCGTATTCAATCGGAGAACTATTCGATTCTAAATTTAATTAACCACGATGCGGCGACGTTTAACGCGAATGATGATCTTACCACGGCAATAGTTCACGTTGCGTCTCACTTAGTATAGAAATTACATACAAGCGAAGCTCTTAATTGGAGCCGCATTCAATACGCGAACGAGTGACGCAATCGTTAGGATACCGATCGGCGGATCTATCGCAGATGTTGGCGGATCGCGCGATTGGAAAAGTAATCGGCCGGGGTCCAATTATCGATACGAGCGAGACGCCGCCGGGCGCATCGGTCCGCCGTGGATGCACGGTCCCGGCGAAATCTATAATGGATGAGGCGCGTCCCGCGTCAATCCAGTAAACGAGATCGCATAAACGCAAACGCGCATACATAACTAAGCGGGCCGAAACAATCGATGCGCGCGCAGTTCATTAATCTAATGGAATTAAGCGCGACCGCATCGACGAAGCGGGGCGCGTTCGAGTGCGGCGGGGAATAAATTTCAATTAGAGCAATCAGCGCGACGCGACGCGGAAGTTTTCTGGCCACGATGGCCACGGGATAGCGGAGTCTCACCTTGCATACGAAATCCCTCATGTCCGGCGCATACAAAGGAGGACCCCCGCAGTAAATCATTAGAATTGCGGTAACCGAGATGTGAGCGGAATCGTGCCCGATACCAGCCGGAGATAATGATGTTTGGATTTCGGATTAGCTGGCACTCGATTCTAGGATGTCGCCGTGAGACGAACGCTTTCCTTCATCGCTCTTAAGCATGAAGTACACGTGCCGCGCCCAGACAATATCTCATCGTTGCGTTTTGCTTTCCATTCTCGGCGATAACGTGTTCGCGTTCTGTAATAGCGTAGGCGATAGATCGATTCAATAGTAAAGGAGTAAACACGAGAGCAGGAAAAAATCGTTTAATTTAACAGAACGTCAATAACAACTTGTTTGTCGATGGCAACATTCAGATTAGGTGAAGATGTAACACGATAATCTTTTCATATATCAACGTTGAGAGCTGGCAGTTCGCTGAGCGACTGGTTTTCCCGCGGTCGGGCGCGCAGCGGCAATATATTCGTCACCATTCGTTATCATTTTGTCGCGTTCGCAACAACGCCGCGAACGGTCGGCGACGCGGCGGACAACACGCGCGCACGTATAACAATGCGAGCATAATTCCCAGTGAGAAATTTGCAAACGCAACGCCGGGGAAAGCCCGCACGCCAATTTGTAAGCGGCGACATAAACCGCGCGCGTAACGAAGCCCCTAAACAACGATATAAGCGCTCCCATCAACCGCCCGCGAAATATCTCAGCGGTTGACAAGCGGGCGACCCGAGAGGCGAACTCGGACTTTACATTCGCCGACGTAACGAGCGGCGGGCCCGACTCGCCCATTGTATTTATGCCTACACAATTTATTTATTCGGCAAACATTACGGAGACACAAAATCTCGTCCATAAATACATGTGAAAGCACGTATCAAGTATCGGAATGCAAACGGCGGGGCTCGTGTCTGAATTATGCAACAGTACGGCGCGGGCTCCGGTCCGCCGTAATAGTACAAGGAGTGGACGCAACTCCTAAAATAATACCCGCTCGGCGCGCGCGCCGCCGCGCCGCGGGCGGAAATCTCCCATCAATCCATTATGACGCTTCCAGTTTCCTCTCGAATCGATCGCGACCCACTTTTACAATGGAAAATGTTCGTCCGAGCTTCTTAGCATTCACGATGTAGCCGGCCATTAACGTGGACGCTAGAAACTTACCCGAGAATGTTGTAGACTGGATTTAAGACTGACGTTCCGCAGTACCTTGTACACTATATGACGTTTCACGGTGAAATTGTCCTCACGTTTAATCTTTCATGATTAAAGCGCAGTTTAAATATACGCAAATCAAAAAGCCACTGTACGTTCACATTACTGTTCTTAATATCGTCGGCGCGAAGGAATTACCAAAAAGTGTATCTTGCACGGAGAGTGTTCTGGCTGAAATAAACGCAGCTTTAAAGGATAAAATTACAGATATCATAACGTTGCTGATGTTGGACGTGTCTTGTAGAGCCTATAATAAACAGTAATACGATTGTTCAATTATTAACGCTTGCGGTCGGACGATGAAGACATTTCCGCGATTGTCAGAATCCGGGACAATCAATACGGGTGGTTATATTACAGAAATGATATGCGTTTCGCTCATGGAAATTTTCACCGTACTCTTTCGGATCTCTTCATTTGTGCCGCAATCAGTGACACAGTGGAGGCGGTTTTTCGATTATTACCCTTATGGAGGATTTACGGCGAGTCCGTACATCTCTCGCCGGGGTGGTCGGCCGGCGCGACGCTAATTACAGGGCCGGACCGATCATTTAATGTGAATTTCGCAAACGTTAAACAATTAAAAAAAAAACTCAAGCCGACGGTGCGTTCACGCGCGGAATAATAAATTAATGATTTCACGAAGCGCGACGCTCTACGGGGGGAAATGTTGATTTTAGGTCAGCGGCTCCACCGGTGAGGTGAAATCCAAAAAAATGTGTGCGAAATTAACGCATTCCCAAAAGTACACGGCGTGCAATAATTCGCAGACGTCAATAGCAAATATCTTAAAGCTACAACATTAGAAAGTTGACGAACTTAAAATTTAATGATACAGTAATGTATCATTTTTTATATATCACATTAGACATAATTGCGGCATCGGTGCATAAATTACGACAAGTCTAAAAGCCGATATTAATGCCCATACAATTTACAATCGAGATGAGTGAAACGATAATAGAGAAACAAAAACTAGAACAATAGCTTTAGAACAACGTTCATTAAACGATGTAAGGAGCGGCGGGCGGGCGGTGCCGATGATGTTGTAGTTAATCCTTAAACCACACGCGGTGACGATTACAAGGCACCTATTAGTCAAATTAGGCTCATTGTTGAAACACGTCAGGCTTGCGCAAGACCAATCGGCTTACAGGCGGACAATTACGTCGCCACATTAGCCGCACAATACGATGAGTCAACAGATATTACGTCGCGAGCGTTTATCAAAACAATAGTATTGATAAGTTAATAAACCGAGGCGCGAGACGACTAACGAGCGAAGTGTGGAATAAACGCGCGTCTCGTGCGACCGCGCTGAATACGTTATGGTCGCGCGTGAGTCACCCGGCCGTCGGAGAGGCGGGACCGAGATTGTCAACATCAAAAAAACACCGAGAGTTTACGAGTCGCGTCGATAACTCTTGTAGTAGTGGCGGCACTTTTTTTTCTGCGAAACGGGGACGTGCCTTGAAATAGAATACGAGCGTTCACGGCGAAATCCAAAGAGATCCCGCGCGACGAAAGCGAAATCGCGCGTTTTGCGCGATTACGAAACAACGCGACGGCGAACGCGAGATTAGGTGATTCGCTCGCGGCGAGGGCAGTGACCGAATTCCACATTTACACCGCCAATTCATGCACAAGAGCATCTGCATCCTACGAGCGCGTTACGAGCACCGGGCGGCTAATTCCGTATACATTCGCGTCGGAATTCACCCGCAACACACCTCGAATACTTAGAAACTTCATATTTATATATCATTGCACCACAACAACGCTCAACGAAACCGCTGCTGATAAGAAAAGAAAATATTGCAAAAGTAAAACAATCTACGCTTGAATGATCACTTGATATTAAGAAATCAGACGTTAAATAGAGAAACAGATTTAGAGATAGGAAGAGCTTCATGGGGGCACTTATCTTTTTGAAATCACAAATATCGCGCGAACATATCAATCGGATAGACTTATTGGCGGTACACGAACAATGAACGTCAATGTTGCCGCGGACACGCTATTCCCGCACGTCAAACACGCCCGACCCACCTGAGAACGGGAGATTTTTATCGGCACGAACGCGAAACTCGAGAATCGACGTAATCGATTTCAACACAACAAAGCTGACAAGCGTTATTCGAGGTCGGGGGCGAGGGCTCGGTGGGCGCCGGATGGGTTCGAAATTAAAACGATATGCAAATGAGCAGCGAGGATTAATCGTCGGGCGCAATCGACGGGACGGCAGCGAGATCGACCGCTGCGTACAAATCGATGAATAAATAGTGTCCGATTAGCGGGCACGAGGTGTGTCGCGGCTAATGGATGGAACGACCGGTGGAGACGATACGTTCGCCAATACCCAACTTACAGCCATTGATCAATTTGTCATCACCGATTGTGTCAATCGATAGTCGATGACCGCAAAATTTCTGTTTCATCAACGCAATGGTTCCAAATTTAAATTTCCCCAGAACACACGAGGAACTTTTACTCACACATGTATAAGTATAACATACGGTAGCGTTAGTTTAAATTACGCGTGTTACCCGAAATGACCCTCCGTTCGAAAACAAATCAGCGGTGCGTCACTTCGACAGGAGAATTCCATAAGAATCACTCGGCGAGGGCTCCGAAAATAAATTTCAATTAATTTCTCGATAATCCGGATCACGTGGTGTTCGATCCCGTGTTGATAATTGGAAACTGTCTCTAGTTTCAAACAACACCTGCTACTTTGTTAAGGGCACATTTTTTTGTATTCCTTTGCATTTTTTAAAGCCAGGATAAACTGGTGCCAGCCAGTGTCTATTTTCATAGCCGATATAATGAACGGTTCCATCGATTCGACGCTGTCACTAATAAATATTCCATATACACAACGCTATAATAGAATAAGTAAATCCACTACTCGATATATCTTTATGGACAGTTTTTTCTGTACGCCATCCGGTCACTGGAATTAACGGCAACTGCTGTTGGGTGAGATTTTTTACCACTCAATTAAAGAAAATGTTTTAAAACTTTTTTCGTGATCATCATTGTTATTAAGAGAGGGTCCAGTGTATCGATAATACTACTGTGTCGGATGAAAGGCCGATTCATTCATCATAACGATTGAATAGAGACGCGCTCCCGAGGCGTCACTGTTAAACCGTGCAACCGGTTTTTAACGATAATTACAAACCCATTTCAAACATTATTATTTGCTACCGATCACGGCTCCTCATCGCTTTCGACAGCGCTTCCACGTCCATCATCAATATCATTGATGGTTCTCTCAGATGAATGATTTATTAAACGACTGTGGCCAAATTGATTTCCAACTAATAGATTGGAATAGAAATGTCTAGCGGCCATATGATTTACTGTGTCTCTTTTTAATCTGCTGTTAAAGCTACCCATATTTGTACGCCGCCCAATATGTATCAACAGAACCGTGAAATTGTGGAAGCCGAGCCGTTTACGTATGTACGTTCACTTTGGGATATTTTTTTATCGAAGAATGTATCAGTAAGTTGCGATATGCAATCTCTTAAATACAACTTTCGTGTATCATTAACAATAATTCTCCGAGAAATCATTGCGTAAACTTGCACGCGCAGGTACGCGTTCGCGATAACCATTCAAATCCTCAAAAATTAAGATGTCAATTACGCAAAAAAAAGAACATACCCGAGAATTGCTTATTTACAAAAATAACAACAAAACACTTTATTGCCTTTATAAATGTATATTACTCTTCTTATCGATTTAATTTACAAGCTTACCTAGAACGTGACTATCCCGATAGTCTAATCGATGCCCGCGGACTGTATCCGGGAGGCATCGATACCGACGCCAATTAAATAGCAAAACGGGATTTACTCTAGCGCCTACCGTCTGAACTACCGTTGCGGATGGTGCGACATGTGGGGGTGAGATAGATGGGCGTGGGAGTAGGGCTGGCCCAGCGAGCCGATGGGGAGCGGCGAGGGGCACGGCGGGTGCTGGTGGTGGTACTGCTGTATCGGCGACGAGGCCAGCGGGTGGTGGTCTATGGGATACTGCGCGGAGCCGGCGTACGCCAATTGCCTCACCTTCATGTCGTCGTCGACTACGTTATACGTGAGCTCGGTCTCCTCGAAGCCGGTGGCCGCCATGCGCTGCTCGCTGGTGGTGGGCGGGTCGGGCGAGTTGAGGCACGTCTGTATGAGCCGCTTGCCCGAGTCGGACGTGATCATCGGCTGCAACTTGCGCGTCGCGAACGTGTACACGTGCCCGGTCTCGGACGCCACTAGGAGCATCACCTGAGTACCCGTCAGCGTCGACAGCTCGTACGCCTGGAAAGAAACAAACGATCTGATCAAACATCCGTTCCATGTTCCAAAAGTGTCCAATGGCGGTAATAATTTTTGTGAACATTTGCATGAACGCGTGCTCAGGGTACACCATACATCAATTCCCTTTTGGTTTATTTAAAGAAATAAACTGAATATTTATTGTTGCCAACTTTGTTGTTGGGAAATGCGAGCCGATGTGCATCTACTGCATTAAGTTGGGAGAAATAAAAAATAATTTATAGACATCCGGTTATTTTAACGGTAGAAATATGTTTGCAGCAAGCTGATAATTTAAACAACGAACCAACTCCGCTGCCATGGACACAAGTCTTAGTTGTATAAACTCCGTGTCCCTGAATTATTATCGTGATTAAAACAGAATCGTTGGTTCTTCCAAGTTCCGACCTTTCACCTCTCCCACGCCCCGTAATTCGTAAGCAAACCTCCGCACGTTTCGGGAGCGGGATCACTCTCACGGCACTCTTTGTGTGTGCGGAGGGAATTATCACACCCACTAGCGCCACCTACACAATTTGAACCAATTTACATGTGCCGACGACACGCACCAAAGTCGACCTCAGACCACTGATATACGGACCTCGAGGGACAAATTGACGGCCGCGGCCATTTGACGCAATTGACGCGGTCGCGGTGGCTTTTCACGGCCAAATTGACGCTAAGCGCAACGCAAACCTTGACGCGTAGGCGGCTCGGTGGTAGGTGTAAAACTTTTTTTAAAATGACGATTTCGTATCCGAATCGAATTCAGATCTGCATAAACAGCATTCGCGCGAAGAATTCAAGTATCATTCAAAAAATTAGTGCAAGGTAATGCTTAAAACGCGCCACATTCAAACCTGACTGAATTCTCGTATTTCACTACGCAATTTTTAAGGTCAAGAAACACCAACCGACAACAACTTAAAAAAAGAATAGAAATAACCATTATGAAGATCAAGGATACTATTGTGAACTATAAAACGAAAGAAGTGCTCTTCAAAAACTGCTTTTATAAATAGTAGTACGATACGCTTAAGTACAAAGAGGGAGGCGAGTATTTTATTAGAAAAACGTGTGACTACCCTACCCAAAGTACTAAGCAACTATTATCTTGCAGAAAGTGCGAAAAGACGCTTTTCAAAATCGTCTTGAACTAACGTAATATTACACTGTATATATAATGTACATGAAATCATTTTGAAATGGAATTCTTTTATAAATACATGAAACCGAAACCAAATACCGAGCCAAAAGGAAGGACACGACCGATCTCAACGGAAAACGATGCAATTATCCGCAAGTGTTGATTGAACATTAATCTATCAATTAATCTAATGACACGAATAGGAAACGCGTTGGAAATCCCCACGCATGCATCGGACTGGAAAAATAATAAAGCGGCGAGATTAAAATACAAGAGAACATTGGGTTTGGTTGGCGTTACGCTCGTCTTACCACTGCGGCACTGATTCATAAGGATGTTTATTTGCATAGAGAATATGATATGTATCTCAATACATTGTACTGGTGCTTTTGAAATTACGACTTCATAACGAAATGGCTATTTTAAATCCGAATTCCTTTTCTGATTTGGAATAACTATCGCTTTTATCTATGTACATACGAATATTTTTATTGCTTTTTAAATACTCATTCGTACTATATACCTATTACATACCTGAAGGAAAACAACTTGAGGAAACCTGCACACCTTAGAGATGTTATAAAGTGTCTAATTTTTCTGAGGTGAGTCTACCAATCCGCAGTTGGCCAGCGTGGTGGACTATGGCCTAAATCCCTCTTACTATTACAGGAGACTCGTGTCCAGCAATGGACCAAAGGTCGTTCAAACAAACAAACAAACAAACAAACAAACAAACAAACAAACAAACAAACAAACAAACAAACAAACAAACAAACAACCTGATGAGTACCTAGTACCTACCAATATGTATAAGACTGTAACAAAGTAACAATGTATAAAACCAATTCGGACACAAGACACAGACACGTGAACGCGAACAGGCGTACGAGTCAGATGAAGCGATAACAATTACAGAACGAGAAACCGCGGCTTCAATCCCAAGGGTTACTAGATCCAAATGTCAACCGCACAAAAACATGCCGCGATACATGAGTCGGATTGCACTTATCACTGTTCCGTACATATTCTGTACATTGATAAGTGGCTGAATCAGTATACGTCCTACAACTCTCTCTTTCTCTCTCAAGCTACTGTGCAAAGCCTGTAGCATTCTACCACGGTGTTCTAATGAACATTCTCTGTCTAGTAAAACTTTATTGATTTAAAACTGTTAAGTACGATGTGATTCAAAAAATTTTTAAAGACTTTTTAATTTTTTTAAAAGTATTCACTTAGGAATGACTCACAAACTAAAATACGTATGAAATTTACGTATGAAGTTTCAAATTTTAGTATCAATTAATTAGAGGAATAAAAATGCAAATCACCGATTGAAATTTATTTCGGTATATTTACAAGTTACAACACAAACACATGATACAAATTCAAAAACCTTAAATATTCTAAGGCAATTCATTGCAATATTACCATTAATATTTAACATAGAAACAGAAACGACGCTAATAATAAATTGTTCATTTGTCTAATTACGCAAGGGAACACCAAAAGCTATCTATCATGCATATGAACCGTTGGACCCGAGACATTTGATAGAGCATCTCCGATCTTTGAATAAGGGTATTAAATGTATTGTCGGTGTTCGGTAACGATAAAATTGACAAAGGTCATCTGATTTGTTAATTTTAAGCCTTCTATTTGTTACCGTGTATTGTTCTAAATTCTCTATTGTGTTGTTCGTGGCGCTGAGGAAACTACATATGTATATGTAAACTTAAGACTCATTAAGATATTGGTTATTTGGATATTTGGCACTCGATGCTTTCTGCGTACCTCGTTAGGAACCTGGCGTGATGGTTGTGAGTGTGTGTGTGTGTATGTGTGCTTATTTGGCCATAAGTGACAAATTTTCACGAGTTGGCATACTTCGTAGGGCTCGGGAGAGGCTTGGTCCCGGGTATGATCGTTAAATCGTAATCTTTCTTCAGAGGCTTTAAAAGGAGACCTTCAGAATTAAACCCACAACAGTTAATCATTTGTATTAGTTAGTATTACCTGCATGGGCTTCAGAGGCTGCTGAGCAAAACGCTTTAAATTAACGACAATCAGTTGCGGTATGTTACCACAATAATTTTATCGAGAAAATATCGATTTCGCAAAATTTAAGCTCACAATATTATTACAGTGGCCGCGGCGAGAGCCTATACATGTCAGGGCGGTTGTGTCACCTGTGCATTACACTCGAAAGCTGTCAATGGCACTGAATAATTGATTAGCAGATCATCGATTCCGAACCTAAGGGGCCAGATCGTAAGATTGCATTTCGTTTGCAATTAACCAAAAAAACGCGACATCGCATCGCACCCCGCGCTGCACTCGCCCCGTCACCGATCGATACGATGATTGATGATAAAGCAGTAATTAGCAACTCCGCTCCTCGTCACCACAACTGAACAAGCGGCGGCACACGCAAAACTCACCCTTAACACACACGACATAAGCCCTATAACGGCACACCGAACGGTAACACTCTTCTACCAAAATTGACAATTACAAATGTACGTTTAATGAGATTTGTTGTTAAATGTGATTAACGAGGGCCGCTGAGAAATTTGCGAACTCGAAGGAGGCCAAAAAAAAGCCTCACTCATTGTCGGGGCGGCGAGAGTTTTCGAAATCGAAGCGAAGCGCACACACCGATGCAATCGTTGCACCCCAACAATGAATCTCTTAAACACTTCGAATGTCAAAGTGCAACAGATAACGAATTATCATATTAAGTCATTAGCGGGCCGAGAAAATTACGTGCTTAAAGGTCGTTATTTACGTTGAAGGATGGCCAGTCTTGCGCACCGGTGTGAACACTTCAACGAATTAACGACTCGTATGATTGACAGTTTATATTCCATTTTCGAAAACGCGAACGTTTGATGTTTCGCGCTTGACAACGGTACTAAGAAAAAAAATACCATACAATCAGATAGCATACGTATGGCAGCATTCGGATTGCCACCGACGAGTACGTGTGTAATTTGCAAGAGGTCAATAAATGTAGAATTTAAATGTATGCAAAGAAATGAACATGGGGTGTTTTAATGAGTGTTGTGAAAGCGTACCACCTTAGTCTACTAAGGTGGCGAGGTAGTTGTAATCGTTAGTTCTGGTCGAGTTAGCAAGATTAGAACCAAAACACCTTAGAAAGATTTTTGGAGGCAAAAAACTTGTGTGACTAAATTATCGTGATTATTATCCAATAACGACAAAGATAGGACACGAGTTATATCTCTTTTAATGAAGTCTTATCTAGTTCTTTTTCCAGACTTAACACGGATTATCAAACCCTGCGGGATACTGAGTATTCAGAATACTCAGTATACTCAGTATTCAGAAATGCCCTTTTACAGCTTTATTAAGCGTAGGCAAAAACTTTCGTTACACATAAAATTCTCCTAGACCAGTAGCGCCATCTGTTCAGACGAAACACGGTAGCCTTAAAGATCCCAACACACACGGCGTATTCGGGTCACATGTCCGTCCAAATACCTCGTTACCGGCGCAACAGAGGCAGCTTTCACCATGTTAATACCCTTACAGAACATTACTCTAATACCAATGTCTCAATCTAATCCCTTGATTGAATTAAGTAATTATACGTGTACCGATTGACGGGCGACTCCTTGAGGCGCGTTGCGAAAAAAAAAACTCGATGACAAGCAATCTGACAACAGGTGCACTGGATTCCGGCAAACACGTTTATACGATTGGCCAATGTGGCCCAGTGCGGTGGGTGAAAATAGGCGATAAATACCCTACACTGTCATCGCATGTACACGTGTAGAAACAGCATGTCAGATATGTAAATATAGAAAGAAATAATCGGTTAGTGGACCTCTCTCCTGGACCAGGTCTCCTCTCATAGTGACAAGGATTTACGCCATAGTCCACCACGCTGGCCAAATGCGGATTTGTAGACTTCACACACCACAGAAAATATTATACAAACTTATGACATCCCTAAGGTGTCTATACAGACACCTCGACTAAGACTGAGACTATACAGTCTTTAGACTAAATAACATGGACCGTTTCATTACGCATCAGATGAGCTCATAGCGCAAACCTGCTATATACATACAATCACGCCTTTTCAATAGGGGTAAACGGACACGGAAGATATCCATCAGACTATTCGTCGCATCAAACTTTCGCCAACTTACATCAGGCTATACCTACAGCTTTGACAAATGATAGCCCTGTCGATTAACTAACTGTCCTCCCTTAAGCTTGCGCAGTGAGAATTCAAAAAAAGAACGGCCTCCAAAAGCTGTGTGATCCACTATCGCACAGGTTACAACTGCGGTTCGCTTTTACACAATTAATCGTCAAATTACGAGATAAGTACGCGCGACGGACGTAACACGACCGTCAAAATTAATAACACGGCCGAGCCGGGCCTATGACAAAATGCACTATGACGACACGAAGCTTATCAGAAGTAATATCGCGTATAATATGTGTGATTAGATAATTTAAGTAGACCCCGTAAGCTTTCGGTCCGCTCGATTTACTGGTTTCACGGATTAGGGAGGATTTTAGAAGCGATTGATTTTTTTTTAAATTGAGATGAGTTGTAATTGAGATGCGTGAGGGACTAAATCGGGTTACATTATTTTTCATCTTACCTCGTCTAACTAATCCGTTTCCAAGGGAACCGATGAACCGGTTTAGCTTTCAGGATTGAAAAACAAACATTCACATTCAGAAAATCTGAATTCAACAGTCAAAATTTTATTACATTGTATAAAAAGAAATCAAGTCCTTGATTGCGTTATACCGGTTCACTTATTTATTTATTGATTATTACACATTTTTTTGAAATAAAAGTACAGGTAACAAAGGACTTTACAACTTAACGCCTAACGACATTTTCTGCCAGCCAACCGTGGATGATGAGAGTTTGAGACAGTTGTCAAATCATAATAAGTAACGTTTACAAACGCAAAGGAGAATTACAAGCGAAACAAAAAAAAAATCATGGCTGGCTACTAATTTGAAATAAGAAAAAAAAAACAAAGAATTTGAAAATGGAACACCGTCCATCCGTAGGATTCCCCTCGCGAGACAATAGAGTACGTTATCGAGTACTACACAGTACACATATCACAGTAATCGTATAGTATTTAACGGATGAGTCACAGCCCGGGAACCAGTCCGGGGCGCGCGCATCGCGGCCCGATAAAAATGGTCGACGATTGCACTTTTTCATTGCACTTGTCGCGCTCCACCGCGAGCGGTGCGCGACTAGCGAACGGCGATGAAACTTTAAAATCAAATGAAAAACTAATCTAATTTAATGAAAGTCACGAATCTTGTCTCAATAACAATACTATTTCGAAAAATTCCCGGAGTACTTGAAATAAAATAATTGTGAGAAGCAATCCGATTTTCTGATGTTTACTAAATAATCGTTTTACCTTCTTTTTTCAGCGTTAAAAAATGCATTTACATTAATAATAACAATAATATCTAGAGACAATATAGAGTAATATAGGCGTTACCTACATGTATTACGATGATCACACAGTTAATAAGAATAAGTATACTTATTTCTAATTACTTATAAATATGTTATAGAAAACGTTACGACGGGAATCAAACCTAGTACTCTCGGCTCAGTGGGCCACCAACCACTGGACCAGCATAACAGTGTACCATCGCATATATCTATCTGGTGAGGCAGTCCAGTAAAAACAGTACGAAAATTCCAACATCGCAATGCCGTGGATGTCGTCGACTCACATAAATACGCCCGAAGCGCCGCCGGCCGCCCGGTTAAAGTTTTAATTACGCTGTGACGTGGCGGAGCGTGCACTGCCTGTGTTGCCGGCCAGCACTCGCCCCGAAAATTACGTCAAATTGTCATAATGATTGCGGGGGTGGTTTTTTGCCAATTTAATAACGCACGTCGTTATTAAATCATAAATATGAAAGCTTAAATGTCGCCGCGAGAAATAATACACTTCTTTTCTTAAATATAATTGGTTGACTTCATTGTTAAGTGGTTAGAGAGCTTGACTGCAAAACCGGAGGTCGCGGGTTCGATTCCCATTCGTGTCATGAGCACATGCGTTTGTTCTGTAACTAGTTGAAAAAAAAATTCTATATAAGAATCATATAGTATGTTTATCAGGTGCCCGGTTACCATAACACAAGCGTTTAATTTCCCAATTTGAAATGAGATAGCCGTGTGTGGAATGATTCCAATTATTATTATTTAAGACCCACATTAGGCCGCATTGGTTCCGCTAAATATCTTGTCTAGTCCAGGGCTGCTTATCATAATTTTTCGATATAAAATTATTCAACGGCTTCGTTGCGCCAGTAATCATCAATAAACAACATCGTGTCGCTTATCAAACGCTTGCGACAACCCTACGAGAGTTAGTACCGAACCGACAGACTGATGCATAAACACACACACACACAGAACTTTACAGGTGACTTGCAAAATTTCCAAACATTGTCATATACGATTAAAGTGAACCATTTCTTTAAATTACCATCAACCAATCGTAAAACGAATATGCACCATTCTATTGTCCATAAACATTTAAATTTCATTTCAGATCTCAATTTTGACACGCTAATATTAGCTTGGGTTGCACCTATGTAACGGACTCTTTGAGCTTCGTTTTCACCATATTCCCGAAGTCTGATTACTTTGAAATGTTGCACACGTATCAAGGGCCGATAACAATGCAATAATTCAATAACGGTTTCCCATCATCCTTATTGGGACCGCTAGGATTAATAATCCTTTTATACGTCCTCAGTAGGAAAGTAAGATAGATAGAATGTTCTAGTTTTTAGTTCGATTAACAGTAAGAGCTTGTTTTTAAACTATTATTTAACTACTTAGATTTCATTTAGAGACATCAGATTTTATTTTCACTTCAGATTCTATTTTACAGCTTTTAGTATAACAATCACTTTATTGTGCTAACCCTCTGTAAGTCACGATGAACCTTTATTGAGTTTTTCCCAATGTATTGCTGTATGTTTTCCAAATCGATAGGTGAATGTCTTTCCACACAGCAATCTCTAGCGGCTGCGGTCGGCGGTCGGCGGGCGACGAAAACGGCACTTTTTGCCTGTTGAGATACACAATCCGATAGCGCGATACCTAATAGCTCTATAAACAAGATAAACATCGAGTGCTCGCTGGCGCTGGGAACGGCGCTGTTGCCTCATGCCGGAGAACTTTCTGGAACTCTTTCTAGAACAGCTCGTCAACATACGATCTTTCTAGAACAACTTAGCAACATGTGATGTTTCTAGAACAACAGAACAACATACAATCTTTCTAGAATAACTCAACAAAAGAATAACACTGGTAAGCTTTTATTAATTGTAAGGTATATTTTAATGCTGTAGAATCAGTCTTTCTCAAAGTAATCGATCACGTCTGTAGAGAGTCAATATAAAGGAAATTGGGGGCTTTGCAAGGACTAGAAATATTTAAAATAACACAATTTGGGGGGCGTCTTAAAATAATTGATTCTCAAAGTGGCCGGTAGACGTGTATACGTTTGAGAACCAACGCTACAGACGTTATTAACGCCAGTGCATAATTTAATAAAAAGTTACCAAATGTTTCGTATTTCACAACGTAATGCCGAAATCATCTAAGCGTCCTTTTAATTTGAGTCATTACAAAAGGTTTCTCATGGCTGTAGCCACTAGCTATTCTTGGACTGTCTCCGCCCACGCTTGTATAGCACTTGCAGGGGCATTTACAAATCATCTGCACTTGAATAACCACCGAATAATAACAATATTTGAGACAATTCCACACGCGGCTATCTGATTCCTAACTGGGTAATTGAATGCCTGTGTTATGGTAACGGGACAGCTAATAAACATACATGCCTATATCCATTCGGTGTAAAATATATGTAGACATTGTTACAACAAGACAGGAGAAACAAAAGTGATCAGCGCACAAATGTTGGGGTCCTGGACGGGAATCAAACCCGCGACCTCCGATCTAGAAATCACTACACCAAGTTGTCTAACACGAAACAGAGTGCAGCCGACATGAAAATTAACCACATCCCGAGACCCAACCAAAAGACTATCGCGTTCGCGTGTAAATTCGGTTCATCTTTCGCGATCAACAAACATTGCTTTCGCAATAAATCATTCGAAAGCTCCGAGACATTTATATGTCAGTGTGACGATCGCGAAACGAATTTGCAAGAGTAAAAAAAAAATCGAAACCACTAAACGTTCGGCGAACTGTAATTGACTTAAAACAAATATGCCGAAAAGAGAAGAAAAAAAAACCGAAAAACGAATACAAAAAATCATACGTACCTACAGATATATCGAAAATTTTAATCGAACGAGCAGTCGGAATCGCTCGCACGTTAATAATCGTTTGTGAATCGAAAACCGTATTGTGTATTTGTCGACGTGATAGCGGAAACGCAGCGATTTTTCACAATGACGAAATACAGTTAATTAGCTCTCTTCTACAATACTTACGACGCTGACTGCTAGCGTCTGGGCAAGTGGGCTCGTTGTCCAGCCGGACCGAACATTTGCGTCGATAGCATTTGTTTCTGTTTGGGTGTAATAAAAAAAACTCTTATAACAGTTAGTAATATGATAAACATACATCTATGTTTACGCGCTATTTACTGTAAAGCAAGTGTTTCCTTAACTAATTTAGATGTAATGGGCGCGTGTGGAATTTTAATAATTGGAAAATTATTATTATAATGTATATGATATCAATAAAAGTGCTTCATGAATCAATACAAAAAATACATTTTAAATGAATGGTATCTATCTGTTGATATACTAACTGCATATTTTAATTTATATTACGTTCGAACACAGTACTCACGCCTCATCAACCAAACATTTCTACCGGGAATCGAACCCACAACCTCCGGTTTATTAGTCGACAACAAACAACGGACAACAACAGTCAAGTTGTAACGACAGGCAAATACAAATCCGAGCCGCAACAGTGTTGTGGGCCCGTCAATAATGCCGCCGGGAATACACGTCGAGAGAGCAACAGACTGTCGTAAAACATTTAGGACAACGCATTGCGCGATGCGACATTTCACCGGCGAGTGGTCGTCGAAAAAACTGCTAATTGCAAGTACAATGGGCCACAAAGCCACCGCTCGTTCCCACGCGGCCCGCGACGCGCATGCGCAGCGTACATTTCGAGCGTTCTCCTCTTTTATTGCCAAAAATTAATGTCCGGTAAACAGAGGCTTAATTGCGAGCCCGCCTTTCGAGACGACCACGCAATGTTGCCATTTCATATGTCTCCGATGAAAACTTCCGACGTTTTCGAAGCGATTGTAGGCAATCCTTTATTCATTTCACATCACACGCTAGCTCTAAACGTCACAAATAATTCAGTTGACACAAGTCATATCTTATAAAAAAAAGACAATTTGAATTCAACAGTTAAAGTTGAATATTTAAAAAAACTTTCGCTTACACAAATTACTATAAGGGTTAATGTTCGAAAAGAGAATACACGTTAATCGTATTCAAACTCGATGAATAATTAATTTCTATCAATGTCTCATTATTTTACAGTGCAGCTGGCAACACCGCCGGCGAGCCGCCGCGCCCGCCCGTCGCACTACGAATAACTTTTCGCGGAAACCGGCGAGGAGATGGGACATAAAATTCGCAATAAAGGACTAATAATAATATAATAATAAGCATACCCGGTAATTTTGCGAAGATGCCTTTCGGTACAGCCAGTACCGGGGAGCGCAATGTCCGTTTTATTGCATTTTAATTTTATTGGATAATACCACGTTACTCGTTCCTCTGCCGCCAGAACTGTGTAATCTTGCTTAATAACTTTATAGCTCAGGTCAATAATGGTGTATTGAATGCTCGTACGTTTTCAATAATGACCCACCGTTGCCAACGGTTGACGCGGAACATGAACGTTTCGTTGAAGGAAACGAGACTGATTCATGAGTGTAACACAATATTGGAATTGCACATCTCTCGGCAAACCTTTCACCGCTGGCAAATGGCAAAAGTCGTGGTGATGTGCCAAAGGAATACCACGAAACGCAACTGCTAACCAATTTTACTAACTTTCGTGTCCACTTCGTCCACTTTCGTGTTTCCGTCTTATGAATGTTCAACATTCTGTGGACAATTTAACGGCGCAGGTAAAGGGTAGTAGTAGTATGCGTTACATATAAAGGAAGACGGCCAAAACATGAGTTCTCAAGGGCTTATAATTCGTTCATAAAAAATCCACGCATCCTTCGTCCTCATATATTGGCCGCTATTAATAATTTCGATTGCGAATGAGTTGTACGAAATGTAACGGAAATCAAGGAACACTCCAACAGAACGTTACAAAACTACAAACATCAAACGGATCCCGTAATCGCGTGTAATTGCTAAATTACACGGACATTACAAACGTAAACAACCACGATTAGATGCTATATTATAAATCAATTTCACGTAAAAAATGTAATTACAAATAATATTTATAAGCGTATAACCTTTTTGAATTTAGAAAACTTACTGGCAATAAGTAAAGGCCGGCTTTCAGTGTTTTTTTTTTCAAATAGGCTTGCGTTAGAGTATGAGCTCATCTGATGGTAAGAGGGGGATAGTTGGAAGCCTTGCAATGAACATGTGATATTTTTCATCCCAATATTCAAATGGGGGTAACTCAACGCGGGTAACTCTGATAGAAAGCTAGATTTACCCAAACCTAAATTAATTCAAGTTTTTTAAACCACTCTGCAAATATGAGAGCTAAGAAAAAGATGAGTTTGGAAATATACATCAAAAGTATAAATGAGAAATCACACGACAAGGTGCGTTCTACACTAAAACCTCATAGCAATAGCTCATTCGGGAACAGTTTTAAATCCGATGAAAGTTTATACATTACATTGAACATGATGCAACATCGTTAGCTGAACTGTACCCGCGCTCAGACGCGACTGTGGCCCAAGTGACAGATTGCAAGGAAAGCTAAATGCCACTCAAAGTCACCGCGCCACAGACTACCATTGATTTACTGCTGAATCAACTACCACTGTATGACCACACGCATGTTGTATGAAATCAAACACCTATGAAGCAGTTGCCGTGAACAAATATAGCTAGAATATGAGGTAACAATTAAATAAGTACTTGAGTCGCTAAACTTGATATTGATAGCGGTTGCTCAATATTTGACAGGTCTTCGAAGGAACTTATTATAAAATTGTAAAACAGACAATAACATTAATTAAAAAATCCACCATATACATAACGAGTGTACAATGAAATATAACATAATTATAGAACTTTGAATACTGCGTTAAATTTCACTGTTGATAGAGGAGGTGAGACACTATTATCGCAGCACGCAGATGGCAATTTCTATGATAATGAAGTGAAGGACTGAGAGACTGATGCCTTGAGCAAGATGAAACTGGAGCTTAATCCCGATCCAATAATAGCATGGAGAATATATAGTGCGTAATTTATAGAAACCGAAAGGCAAAAACATGAAAAAGAACTCTCTGAAACTACCATAAACGGACAAGCGTTAATCCTCAAACACGTGCGGCTATACGTAGCCACGTACACGCTGAAAAATATAATACATGTAAACCGATTTATAGGCGTTGACCCGAAAGCGATGAAGGCGAAACATTAGATGGTAACGTAAACATTTGGTTTATGACATTGCGTATTATTAAAGCCACCTCGCTGGCTTACGATCGGACACGTGTTGACACATTTCACATATTCTAAATATAAAGGGGGAATTTGTTTACCATCGTTCATCTGATCCGCTAGAGGTCGGTAACCAATCTTTATAATTTCACACACTGGATCGGTCGGACTGCGCGTGACAGGCGCGCAGAACTAAACAGCAATCATTAACATTTATTACTTTTCAGGAAACTCCGGTTTGATGGCAGCATTACGACTGTCGATTTTGATATATGTGAGATCCCATCGCGGATAACGCTTTCTTGGAGCTAGTCAACGATAGAGATACGATAGCAACATTAATAAATACAATTATCTCGAACTGTCCTATCGTTATTATTTATGTGTCGGCAAATATACACGATGGGATTCGAAACCATTGGTTTAGTCGAAGCCACTCAATTTCACTAACCATTAACTAGTCAAAGCATTTTGCATCTCTTCCGTTTATGATAAAAAAGTCCAACAACAAGAAAAAAAACTGCATGATTTATTAATAAGGTATCTATCAACAAGTGCATACTACTTATCTTAACACTGTGACAGCACAAATGGAAGAATTTCCTGTTCCTTGTTTGCATTGCTATGACCTAATTGGCAAATGAGAATGAATTGCTGGCGATCGATAATGGACAAAGGAAAGATTCGTGCAATGATACACTTGTTAATGTTATAAATTCAATGACTTTAATTCTAGAGTTGCCATAAATAGGCCGAAATAATAATAAACGGCGTGTGCCAAAAAAGGACGTTGCGTCGAAGGTTAATAAAGCACGTGTAGTCTCACAAACGCGGCATAACGTTACACCAGGGTCTGAGGAAACCCCGAAAACAGGTTATGAAACGGGGTTGCCATATTTGTGGGCAGCACTCGACTGGATTAATCGTAAATGGTCTAAACGGGCCGTCTTCGGACCACGTGGCTTTGTTCGCCATCTCGAGATCTATACGTCATCGTGCCCGTAAGCCAGCGATGGTCTTATTCCATTTACATAAAGGTCGTCCAGTTCACCTACAGCAGGATTAAACACTTTTGTGCTCTCGAACGTGTTTTCAACATCAAAGTCGAACAATATAAGCGAGGCTGGTTCGGAAATACTATTCGCTTTACGCATCTGCTAGCACTGAACACTTGTTCCATAGAAATATGTAGCGACATGTACGCAAATAACAAAATCGAAACTGGTGGCAGATTGTGTTTCATATAAAATAGGCTAGGGTATGTTATGATATCCGCTATCAGATAATAACGAGTTGGGTGCCTAATACAAATCTGCATGCTAAATTATATTGTCTATACACGTCATTACATATCGCGAAAATTCATCGTTAACGATCATTTTAACGTCCTCGGCGCGACAGCTCAGTTTAATCGGTCAAGTCGGTAAGTCTTCATTCGCAGCCGGTCCGTCATTATCTGGACATCACGTGCAAAGAGACATTAGTACGTTAGTTATGCTATCAGAACTTTATACAACGTGCTAGCTTAGCGTCAAGTTGTTTAACGACCTCGTATACGTTATAACGCTGATCTTGGATTAGGTTATCGCTTACAGGCATTGGCTAATGGCGCAACATCATAAAGCCTTTATTAAATAGGGGAAAAAAGCAGCAACATTAAGCACACATGTCCATTTTTTAATCTAAATATTGTCTGTCGTTTCGTTCGTAATCCATTTCGATGTGAAAATGACGCTTAATAAAGCGTGCTCAGAACAATCTACGCGAAGTAATCTTTATCGGTATTTGTGAAGATATTTCTGCAATGCAACCGACGCGTTTGCTTTAATATCATCATCGAAGCGATCCGGTGTAGGAGCGCCGATAATCTCTATTTCCCGTATACGATTACGGCGCTTTTAACTCTCAGATTTTTCAATAATTGAGTTGAGTGTGCCGTCGCGCATCTCGCGCGAGGGGTTGCCGATTCAACATTCGCATTAAATCGATCGAGACAGACGCCGGTAACGACCGAAAAGTGAAAGCGTCTGCAACTCGCTTTATTATCTTTCGCTACGAGCACGGGAGCCGCGGAGCTTAATCACGGTTAAACTACACGAGAACGACACGGCGCCGTTAAAAACCATAACGCGTGCATGCACAACAACGATAAATCAACAATTTACGAACACTCCACGGTCTATATTGCGACGGAGCGAGCGCAACGTTAAGTTTGCACGGGCATGTCGCTTGTTTGTTTTAAGCACAACTCGGATGCGCCCCGAAACTTGATTACCGAAAAAAAAAGTTAATGATTCAGTACGGACCAGTCCGGAGATCTTTCCGTGAATAGCGGTACAATATGTAAATTGCGTCGCCTTGATATACGAGGGAATTTGGACCAGACGAAGGTTGGAAGGTGTGTGAAAGATAACAATGATACGGTATCTGGGCTTAAGTGGTATTCCGGATAAAAGTTAATTACAGCCGAATCGAAAATGTACGGATGATATAAACAAATCGTAAATTAGAATGGAGAATTATTATTATTTTTAAATCAACACACAGCACCCGATCACGAAAGGTGGTGAATTTTACATGTAACATTATAATGTAATTTTGAAGGACCATCATGAGAATAGACGATTACAATATACATACATATATAATGCATATACGACACCGTCCCGAGATAGCTTTTATGCGTTAACGGCCGCTCTATCAACAATTAGCCGATAATGAAAACGAAGTGAATGTTGTTTGGCATGTTTATGAAGCAAAAATGTGTATCGGCGATATTGAAATGGTCACTCGACACGTAATCAAAGAGCGCGCTGCGGGCGACAGAGCAGCAACAAGACCGATTAACGTAAACGACGGTTTAACAATAATTACCGATCACAAGACCTAACAGCGTTACTCCAATAGATATTGCATTCAAGAGTAACAACTTGACACCTATCCACCGTCCATTTCATGCATCTCCCATAAAACTATTTTCAATTAAAGCAACAGAAGCAAAAGTAAACTTAATTTGTTCGTACAGCCGCTGATACATTATAAGAATCAAACAATGCTCCGTTAATGTTAAAATTTATATGCGCGCGCTTTTATTGCTATCATCATATCGAGAAATAAACACGCATCCGAATATAAATTGTCCACGATAAGCTAACTAAACTCATTAAGCGCGCACAAAGCCCCTGGAATCGTAAGTAGCCGTTTCATTTAAAACACAAAAGGAAGATCGAATCAAAGGACCAGATCCTAATAACACAACAATAGATTCTAGGAGCGACAATGCCCAATCCAACGGAACAATAGGCAATCCTTGATTCAATAGAGCTGTGCCTTTTAAGCGTGCAATCTATAGTTGCTAGATGAAACCTAGTGTCAGATGTAAATTTAATGTGACCGGTATCGCTATCAATAGCTGCGGTGTCGATAATTGCACGTTTATAGGCTCGTTGCCAGTTTCATTCATAAACAAGCGAGATTACTTTATGAATGGCCGTCCCTCGATGCCCTTAATTTATTGTGTCGGCCGACCGACTTCCATAAGTTTCCTGCTCGCCTATTACCATATATCGAATGTTGTCCATGCGGCCTATCATTTTGTAGGCGCTAACTCGACCTTGATTTATGAAGTTCATTGAGCAACACGACCGATCTCTATACCGCTTCCAATTATCTCCGAGCGTACCTCGACCGAGAATCGAGGCGCACTACACGACTTTATACTACCAAACCGCACGGCGATATTAAAAACGTATGTATTAAATATTATTAACATTCAATTCATTACTGGAACACGCGAAAAAAAGAGCACAACTCAGCACGCTATTACCCGAGCTTATGAACGTAAACCTGTCCAACTGTTAATAATTCTTTTCTTAATGGCCTCTCGTGGTTGAATAAATTTTAGTGCTAAATAAACAAGCTTTATCTGTGATCTCCACAATGCAACGGGTCCGAGGGTAACAGGAGCCGACTGAAGCGCCGCGGCCACGATACCATCACGCCGATACGCATCAAGGAAGACCAGTTGTCAATACATTTCACCTGCAAACTGAACCAACTCGATGGGCCCGTCCGTGACCAGAACGAGTTCCCATGAATTGTGTTGGTTGCAAGACATTTTTATACCTCTGTCCAACAAGATGTACCAGCGCCCGTTGCTTACATGTTAATGTATCTGCAATCGCACCGAGGTTTATGTCAACGATCGTTTCTTTGTTTCGGGATAAAGACGCTGTCGCCGGGCGTATATACAGTGGTCGACGACGCGAATTCAATGCGGACGATTTAGATCAATTTATAACATTTTTCTCGCGCTAAATAATGGCCACCATTTCCATATTATGCAAATGGACATCAGTGCCACTAAATAACATTAAGGGGAGCGAATAAATATCGCGCTAACCTTATTTACTGGACAATTCAGACGTCCAAGCAAACAAACACAGGTGGTCCCAATAAAAGGTTCGGTGGAAGACAAGCGCCTCTTAGAGATGCCGCCCTCCCTAAAAGGATAATAATACGTCGTTTCCATGCTCCCGCCTCAGAGCGGATCCCCGGGACTCCGGGAGAAATGTAAATTGTCCCGCCACCCGACAAATAGCTTAATTAACGACTAACACGCGACCGGCGAATTATTGAGATTATCCGAATGGTTCATTAACGTGCGCGCGGCGGCGTTTATGCACAATTATGACCACTTTAGCCGTCGTCGTAAGTTACCAGAAGGTCGCTCCAGATTTTTTCTCAAACAAATCAATTTTGATATCGTTGAGGCCTGTCGCGATTTAACTCCGACGCATAACAAACTCGAGAGCGCTAAACGCCTCGAATACAATGAACAAACGGAGATAACAGAACGTCCCAACTGGCCCACGTTTAGTAATTTAACGGAGGCTTTAAATTTCAAGGTTAGAATGGGAGTTATGTCGAGATTTCGTTTTTTTCGCAACGCCACGGGCCGGTGGGCGTCCCGTGGGCGCGCACGTGACGGTGCCGTGGCCGCGCGGCGCGCACAACCGCTCGCGTGGGCAGCCGCCGCCACACTGATTGCCACGACTCACGAATTGACAAGATCGGTGCAGCTTACAAAGTATTTCTGCTATTCGCTACAAATGGACCAGTACAGATTTTGTCGGTAGTTTCGTTAAACATCGAACATAATATATCTATATAAATAACCTGTCAACAGTTTTGTTACGGCGGCGGAAAAAAAAGTGTTTTGAACGGCCAAAATTCTTCGAATCGCTGCGAGCGCATCAAAATGCAGTTTCACATCAAAACGCTCTTCATTCCGAGAAAACGGCGACGGCAAAAAGCTTCAGGTGACGGACGCGTATGACGCTGCAGCAGCCCGAGTTTTCCCAGCGAAACGTTGGATGTTTGGTGGATTTTTTTAATTGTCGAAAAAACGAAAACGCCGCGGCATGCCCTCTCCTGCGCCGGCGCAATCAAATAAAAACCTACCTCGTTAATGTTTTATGTATGAAATTCGCGATGGCGATACATTATGGATGGGGCCCCGCTGGCTGCGAGGCTGGATATTTTGACGGGGCCAGATAGCGGCGGGCGCTATGGTGGGCGCGGGCTTCTCCTGGTACTTTTTCATGACGCGCCCTACAGATAACATCTGCGTGTCGAATGACTAATATTCGCCGTTTCGATCCAACAATTTAAAAAAGTCACCTTACACATGAACATTTTCCAACATATGTAGTTTCACACACAAACAATTAGCAAACATTTCGTTCATATTCGATGATAAACTCTCGACAGATCTTGTCGAAGTTCGCCTGAAGCCGTGTTTATCTTACATCTAAAAGTCAACACTGCAACAATCTAATTTATCTAAACTTCGTCCTCGCGGTTTACTTAACAATTGCCAACATTCCCGGCGGCTGGTATGTTATTACGAGATGGTTAATACGATCAACCAATGAACGGTATCCGATACAAGCGTGACAATCAAACAATCCCTAATATACGGTGACCACGCTGACATGTTTAGACGGCACACCTGAAGGACTATTTCTATCGAACCAGTTGCGACAAGCGCAGCTGTCCCGATACCGGTATGTCCATAAATCGTGTGAATTTTCAAGTCTTTTTTCTCCCCCTCTGTCTCCGGGCGTGTAAGATTAATCCCCTAAGTCGTAATCTAGTATGTTAAAAGCGTTCGATAGGCATTTGTTTTGATTGTAATTGAGGAAGTCTGTGCCGTTTGCGGGCTTTGTGCTTCGTCCGTCAACGTATAAGTTATTACTATTATAATACCATCACCCTAGATTCCTTGCAGGATAGGCAGAGAGCGATCATTTTGGCTGCAATATTCGTCAATTTTTCTTTTGTTACCCAACATACCTTGATCACAATATCAACACTTATGCACGAAACTCTAAATCAATCATAAAACTAAAAACAATTCCAGTGCAATAACGGGAATTGCGGATTATAATTGAAAGCGAAGATGCTAATAATTCCATTAAAAACGTAACTAATCAACAAAAAAAACAACAACGAATCGCCATACTTATCCCACGGAGCTATCCCTATCCCGCATCGGAACCGGATCTCTTAACACTCGCGGGGAACTAACGAAGTGGTTCAATCACCAGCGATAGAGGAAAAAACGTGAAAAACGTAAGGATCATTGAACGAACGAACGAGTGAATAAATAATTTTGAAATCACAAAACAAAAGGCGAATAGATAACAGCTGTCAATATTCAGAATCGGTCGAAAAAGTTTTCTTGTATTACTAACGGTGTAGGCAGGGCGCACCGAGTGCCATATATCTCTGTCCTTACAAACCTGTCCTGCTCCATCCACATTATTGCAGACTTCATATCCATGGGACCGAATTGACGGCAGTTCGAAATAATGACTAAGGGGGGTAGATACATATTGGCGTTAATTAGGCGCACGAGAAACGAAAAAAAGAACGCCAACCGCCTCCAAGTGGAAGGCTCACGCTGCGCGGAGTGCGTCCGCTCATTACAAGCGATAATGGCCGGATCTATCTGCAAGTGTAATGCGATCGGGCGTTCATTGTGCGTGCGCGCGCTAACGCCACGCACGGCGCAGCCCTTATCTTTTATCTGTTTCGTATTTATTAGCGCAGATACACACCGTCCACTTGTGTTTGGCGAGTAATTAATATCGCGATACCGCTGCGCCACCGTCCTTTACTGTCCGTGCAGTAGAGTCCGCGTATTTAGATGTACCCGATGTACCCTCTTGATTCAATGATTTAAGATACAACACAGATTGATTCGCAATAATTGCCCCTTTGTATCGCGTTGACCGATGGGACGCGGGGAAAAAAGCTTTATTTATGGCGCTCCGCGTAAAACAGATGTCGCGACGTCAACCGTTATTGTTCATTAAGAAGATATAATGGCCAATTATGGGAAAAATGGACAAAAAATACGTCCAACTTTACATATTTCAACGTCACGACAGCACCGTGGCATCCGCGTATTTTTAAATTCACCTGTATTAACAGAAAACTCGGCATTTTTATCGCACCTTTGCTCCTTAGCTCAGCTATGTGCAAACTTGAATAAAAAAAAAACATTGTACTGTGAACGTTTGATATAATGACCAAACGGTCGCAAGACGCATCGCGGTAAATACCCGCTGCCGAATTATACTCCGTATTCGGGTTTCTTCTCCAGTCTCGGATTGCGCGGTTAATTGAATTTTAATTAAGCGTACATCGTTCGCTCATTCGCAAAGTGAGCTTAACGTGCATTTCATTTGAGATTACAAGGGCAATAGTTGACGTTTCGACGGTTCGAAACATTACTGGTTAAAGCGCGGCGCGGTTTCCGGGAAGTGCGATTCGGCAAAACAATCGCTTGTTACACTCGCGAGCGACACTCGAGCAATGCGACCCTTGGGCTTTACGCCAGAGGTGATGTGGCCGGTTTTGGGTGCGGTGGCGCAAAGTCATTGCAGAGTGGTGAATGGGAATCGTAGAATGG